>APFE031003350.1:135841-166262 GCA_000404065.3 Pinus taeda | reverse complement strand
ACCATTGCTTCAAACCAGAAATGCATAAATAACTTCAAATGAGAAATGGAGAATGAAATTCAATTTTAGTTCAAGATCAAATAGAAGGGGAATTTAACTTAAATTCCTTTGTGTCCCTTCATATGTAGATTAGAATTAAACCAATATTCATTCAGCAATTATCACACATCTAAATACATTTGAAACAAAAACTAGTCTATGAAAACTATGAAAATTGAACCAAGAAGTGTACTTAGCTTGGTGTGGGGCCTTCCACCCTTGCCTTGCACACTTGAAGAAATCTCAGCTACAGCAACTTCAGTAAATCAACCAAGCATGAACAAAAAATTGAAATGAAACAAGTTCTTCAAATTAGCTCCCAACTCAAATTATACAAAAGTTACATACAAATTCCATTCCAAAAGCCATCAAAGTCTTGGCTTTAAATAGAGATTTAATGAAACAAACTGATCTATATTATCTCTAACACTCATATCTACTCATATCCACCCATCTAAGTTGAACTCATCCAATTCATCCTAAGAAATATGGTCAATCCCATAAAATCTCAAAATTGCCCTATTTCCTAGGGATTTTCTGGTGACTAGTCATGTTTGACTAGCCTTGACCGGGCCTAATAAAGCTTGTTCTGGCCGAACCAAGTGGAGGTGGCTTAGTCCTAGTTCCCAAGCTGTCCATTCATGCATCAAACTCGAGCCCAAGTGTCCTGCAAACATGTCATCCACATAGCTATTACGGGAATTTCTGATTCAGTCCAAAATTGCACTTGAAACTCAATTTTCATAAAAACTTCTAGAAATTGTAAAATTAAAATTAAACACCTGAATATGCATAAAATACATCAAAATGAGATGGATATGATGGAAAATGGATGGAAAATATAAGAATTAAGTAAGTTTCCTTAAGCAAAAATAGACCAAAACTCAGAGCCAACAATGGGCGCCTCCTTGTGGTTGGTGCTAATAAACTTGATATAGCAGTAGGTTGGCAGTTGCATGGCTTTAAGAGAAAAATAAATATTTGTGGTTTTCTCCCTTTATGAGTTTCCACTTAAATATATGTGTCTTGTATGTGTATGTTGTTTGATTTATGGCGGTGTTATGTGGTTGATTAGTAATAACTTAAAGAATATTAAAGATTGGTCAAATTTGTATAATATTGATTCACCCCCCAAGAGAGCTTTCCAATGGTATATGAAACTTGAACTAAATCCTAAGGAATGAAGAGAAAACTCAGTTAGAAGTGTTGAAGTTCAAACAAGGTTCCAATTAGTTCTAGTTCTAACGTGGGGGGCCCATTGGACCATCACCAAAGTTGAAAGAAGCTCAGGAGGAAACACAAAGGGTGGCCAGTGGTGGAGCAGTAAGTCACTGGTCCTAGCCCCTTTTTATAAGGAGTTGGGCTTAAGCTCTTGGGCTCTTATCATACTACCTAGTTCAAAGGACATGCACACTACAACGATGAGTGGTGAGTGGTGGCCTGTAAGGCTCCTAGTCACAGCCCTTGTTAACAAGGTGATTGGCATAAGCACCAAATTGCTTATCAGCCGCCAGGACCAAAGGATGTGCATGCAAAGAACATAATGGTGAGGCGATAGGCAACAAGCCTTAGCATGCTTTTCTAGGTGGTAAGTAGGTAGGCTAACAATGTGGCCCAATGAGGTAATGACACATGGTGGTAAGTTGTATAGGATAAAACTTGGCACTCAGTGGCCATGGCAAATGGCAAGTGGATTCAACATTTTTAGATGGTGAAATGGATTATCGGTAAGTGACACATGGTAGGTGCATATCAACAGAGGACACATGGTAACCTTTGATTAGTTATACAGGATGATGTGGATGACACATGGTAGGTATGTGTCAGTAGAGGACATGTGGTAGGATCTTATTGGTTGTATATGATGATGTCTATGATAGATGGCATGCAACATGGACGACATATGGTAGGTTACATGAATGACATGTGGCACATCATGATTGGTACATGTGGACATGAGGTAGCAAGAGAAAACACATAACACATGGTATTTGGTGCACATCGACTTTACATGACAGCTTTTGATGCCTTGGGATCTGCCACAAGGAATGGTTTCGTAAGGTTTTTCAATGTTATATGATTTTGGTATTTTCATGATTTTACAAGTGGAGGCCATCGATCACCGCCCACTGCCCATCGACACGGGTACAATGTATTGTGAACGTCATCCAATGATAGATCGGTGAGTGGTGAGGTAGCATTTCGAGACTTATATGCCAATTATATCATTGTTATGTCAGAGTTTTATCCATAGGAATACTAAGCTCGTAGAAGTGGTGAGCAATCAATGGTAAGAAATAGAGCGACGAGCAACACAAAGAGGTTGATGGATGGAAAATTCCTCGGTAGTTAATGTCCATTAATTAGATCGTCAATTAGATATTGGTGGGTACATGCAGACTTCAGTGGCAAGCGACAATACAATAAATTCATTAAGGCTTAGACACTCTATTATGTGCCACAACCATATGCACAAGGGAGTAAGCATCTAGGTTCTATCGGGCATCCAAACAAAAAGTATAGAGAAAATTTGACTTAGTAGTGAGCAACGAGTAATGGGATTAATATTGATGTAAGCTTTTGGTGAACTATGTGAGTAATAGGTTGTTAAGTGTCCTACAGGCTTAAGCATGTAGTATGGGCCTAGTGTCATATGTACCTGGGAGTAGAAAACTAGGGGTTATGGTTTGGAAATTTGATGGCAACAGGCATGAAATTTTGTTCTACAGTAGTAAACAATAAAGTTAATTTTTTAACACGTCAGCGAATCTCATTCTATAAATAAGAGGAGAACAACGTGAGAAGGGTGTGTTCCGAGGCAAATCAAATCGACGAAACTGTAATGAACATGCGACTCAAACTGAACTAAAAGCATTCCCATGCATAACTATGAGTTGCTACTGTTGTTAACTGATATGAGAATGAGAACACATATATGAGATGTAATTGAGCAACGATATAAACATGAGTAAAAGAGATACATATTTGAATTATAATTGTTGGTTGAAGTCAAAATGTGAAGATGAGTCAAGTATAAAAGCAACCGTGAGTTTAAATAATTCTAGATTTGAAAAGAAATAAAGTTGCAGTGTTGCTGAGAGGATTCAGAGGGTCTTCAAAGAGTAGAGAGGGTTGAGTTTGGCAATACAACCCAAAACATATTTGAATGAAGATATGAGATCTAAGATGTTCTTGTATGGTGAAAGAATGTAGAACTAAAGTGCATTTCAAGTCGCTGCATAAAATGATGTAGAGCAGATAAAAGTCGATTTGAGTGATGATATTAGATTTGAGCCCGAGGAGAAGAGATGATGAGCATATCTGAACATTATGACCAAATTTGGGTGAGAAGTGAAGTTTAGATCTAAAATAGATTAAGAAATATGAACATATTTTAGAAGAATATGAATGTTAGATCGAAGAAGATGAGTAGATATGAGGTATAAACAATTTATTTTGTAATATTTTAATTAAAGAGCCTTTGGGTTTGAGTTTAAAAATGGATGAAAGAGGGATTTTCTAGGAAAAGTAGGTTGGTGCCGGCATATCAGGGAGTGGGTGCTTCCTTCATCTCGGTGCCTGTAAACTTTATGGACTTGGTGCTTCCTTCAAGTTGGTGTATGTAAAGATTAGGAGGTTGGTGCTTGTAAAAAGTGGGTGTTGGTGCTTCCAACAAGTAGGTGTTTGCAAAACAAGGTATGGGTGCCTCCTTGTGGTTGGTGCCAATAAACTTGATATAAGAGTTGGTTGGCACTTACACGGCTTTAAGAGAAACAAAATATTTGTGGTTTTCTCCCTTTATGGGTTTCCACATAAATATATATGTCTCCTATGTGTATGTTGTTTGATTTATGGGGGTTTTATGTGATTGACTAGTAATAAAGTAACTAATATTAAAGATTAGTCAAATTTGTATAATATTGATTCACATCGCGCCGCCCCCCCCCCCCCCCCCCTCGTTGGTATTATTTTGGTTTCTATTAAGATTCATGATTTGAGTGCCTAGCAAGGTCGATTAGATCAAATCTCTATAATGCGTTGCAATTAATAAATAACAGGATTTTTGGGAATTTTGTTGAATATTTGCTTATAAAGGCAAGAAAACCTAGCTTGCGAATACACGTTATTATTTTTGAGAACTTAGATTTCAACTTAGGACCTAAAATTTTGTTTCTAAACCTTTTTCTTTTTGGTTATGTTAATCAATTCATGGAGTGCTTTTGAAATTTTCAATCATTGGTTAAAGCTAAGTGTGCTTGCTGAGTTGTGGAAGGGCCCCCGCCACTCAAGTTAGTAAACTCTTTCTTTGTTGTGTATTGACCTAGTGTATATTTACTTTTTGATGCTATTTATTATCTTATTTCTCTTGTCTATATTCCTTTGATTACATTTTGTACATTCAAATCTAAAGTTGTTTATAAAACTCGTTTCATAGTCATTGTGTAGATATGCTTTAAAACTAGTTTAAAACCTCAATTTATAAGTATTCTTTTATGATTATACCATCATTATATTATTTATTTTTGAATGTTTTGAATGTTGTTTTAATTTAGCTACGTCAATTGATTCTTAATGTGAGCTTACTAGCCATTATAAGCCACATATCAATATATTACATTAGTATATCATAGAAGCCACGTTTATTTAATATTGCGTCAGTAGAATATATCTTTTGTTGTAGTTTTAAGTTTTTTAACGATTCTTTTTATCATAGAGTAGTTGTTGTTTGAAGTAACAATCTAATTGGCAGAGTTGACCAAGGCACTCGGAGTGTCATTCACCATATTTCTCGATGAAGAAAGCCCCAACTTTTTGATAATTTTTTTAGTTATCCTTGAACTAACAAACACCACAGTTCCATATTTTTCATCTCTTGCTTTCCTTACAATAGATTAATGGTTCTAGAACATATTGGTTAAAAGGATGAGTAGAAGACTATAAATGACCACCTGTTTCCACTCTCACAAATGGGGAAGGTTGTAGTGCATTCTCAACCTATTAATTGGTACTCGGTAAAAATCCATTAGCTTGACTAAAATTATATTGAAGTGTCTTGTTTCCTTTAGTGGCAAGAAAGGCCCTAGTGCAATAATTAATCACTTAGACTAAAAACCCCTTTGACCATTTTGAGTGAAAGCTTGATATCTTGAACATGATTGCGTAGAGAATTTTGACTTATGTGAAAAGGCTCAATATATACCCAATTTGAAGTATTCATAAATTGAGACAATGTGTTTAACATTCAAGCCTATGTCATTATATCAAAATATGTATTTTGTGCTTCTTTAACTTAGCATTTAGTTATGATTTTAATTTCCCAACTCAACCCATAAGTGACAACTAATCTAATGTAACTCATTACATATTGTAGTATGCTTCCACTTTTACGAACACCAAACGAACATGAGTATTGTGTCCTAGTTTAGGTGTCTAAATTAGCCCGATAAGATCTAATTGTCTTGAGAAGATAACAAGAAACATGAAGGCAAAAGGGAAGGATACTTTCCTAACATTAGTGTGTTCCAAGTATACAATGCACCATGTTATTTAAATTGTGTCTAGTACTTTTTACAATGTGTATTACTTCTTATAGTGAGGATATGCTCATGAAGGTAGGACAAAAACATAGATGTGAAGTCTCCTACAAAAGGAATTGGTATTTAAAATTTTAGCAGGCACATTATACATAATCAGAATGGAGGGCATACTTTGGTGATGTGTACCACCATTGGATATATAAAAATTTGTAAGAGATGCTTATTTGAGTATTGTTCAAAGTTTTTTTTTCCTCATAAGGACTACCCAAAAAATCCTTTGTACAAGATTATGGAGGATAATGACAATCGATGCTTGTTTCAACTGGGTGAAAATGGGAAGCAATTCCAAAATGTGGCCATCAAACATTATATAAAAAAGTATGTTAAGCTTCATCTAATTTATCCTATGAATCCTTTTGAGCATGAGGGGATAGATTTCATTAAACCTTTCATCATGTCAAAGAAGACATGGTGAGTATGTGTCACTATCCCCACAGAAAGTGGTTTAAGGCTTGGGAAATGAAGAAAAAACACAATGTAAGTGACCATAATTTTTTTATTCGAGGATGCAATACATGTAGGTTTTGGATGTGCAATACATATGACTTCCAAAAAGGGTGCTTATTTTACTTAAAATTATGTTTCAAGTATCATGGATATATTCAATATTTTGCATCAAAACCATACATTTCATGCTATTGGAATCCTCCCGAGACACGCCCTTGATGCAAAATCCTGCTCTTAGTGGGAGAGTTTAGGGAGTGACCTTGGGATGCTCTAAAAAATACTCTTGATAGTAGCATTTTAGGGAATGTGCTCCTTGACCTCTTACTGGTCTCCTTACCTTTGTCAGAAGTGGAATGCTCCCTACCACACTCATTGGGTTCCTTCCCATGTTCCCCTTGTGTTCCTCCAATGCTCCAACCATGCTACTCCCTATTACCACAACTATCCCCCGGTCATGCAAAAGGAAGAAAAAAGTCCTTTTTAGAAAGAAAAAAATGGGGCCCTTCAATAAGTTTAGGGTTTGCAATTATTATCCCATTATTATGAGGATTCAAAGACGAATATAGCATCTAAGGTATGGAATACTATCCTATTTAATAATAATGATCATGATGAAATGCGACCCTTATATATTTACCTAGTCACCTTAACTAGGGCTCTAGCAATTTGAGCTTCATGTTTAGTTTCATCTATATATTTTATATGATTACCGATGTTTGAATATATCTATAGCTTTTGATTTGGCTACACTACCATGCAAAGGGCCACGGGGAAATCATGGTGGTGCAAAGACTCAATTGGAAGGAAAAATAAATAGAAACTAGAATAATCACTTAATCTTTTCACTACTTTATGTGTCATAGAATTTTATGTTGGTTTAGTGGTTTTCACCTTTCAATCTTCATACTTAATTTAAATTATTATTTTAGAACTTATTCAGATATCAATTTTGTGAATATAGCTCTTTGGTCACATTAATAGTGGGTAGATAACTTATCTCATTCCTAAATCACTAGTCCGCTTCCATCATATTATTTTAGAATATTTGTATTTTAATTGATTGATCTCATACTTGAATGATTAATCATTAATACGCCATGGATGGCATTTCTAACTTCATAATATCATAGTACTCATCTACAAATAACACGAATATGTATCTTTTCATATACTCTATATATAATTTGGCACAATACAATTTCTTTTAATATAAATGCATTATAATATATATAAATATATTGTATGAAAAATGGTGGAACCTAGCAAGGTCATAAAATTGAGGGGGGTTGACTACACCAATCCACCTGATACATGGTTTGGCCCACACCACTATTGCTTATGTTGTTTTCCTTTGTAACCATATTGGCATAAAAATGTGAAGGCATTGTTTACCGAAGAGAAAACTCTTTTCAACGTCTTCCAAAATGTATATGGCCGCAAAAGTTATTTGAACCTTTTTGTTTTGTAACCCTATTTGCATAAAAATGCATTATTTATTAGCCATAGAACTCTTATCAACAATAAATATGTACTTAAGAATTTTAACATCAATCACAAAATGATGGTGTCGTGCTTTATAGAATATGAATCAATAATATAATACCTATCTTTCAATAGAATGGCTTTTTTTAATCTATTACCCTATGAGATTTCCAAGGGTTATTCAAATGAACATGTAAGTCACAACTTACTTTCAGTTCTTACATTGAGATGTGAGGAAATGTGTTAAAATTTAATCTACAATGAAAATAAGAATACAAGTTTAAGTGACTAATTAAGTACCCTAATTTATTTTACAAATTTAAGACATCCAGTATATATAAAACAAAATTAACGAAAAACTTTGTTTTTCTTCATCTCCTTATTTAAATTGCCTAATGGATGCCTTAGAACACTGATGGGATGAATTTATAAAATGGTTATGTTGGAAATATAAGACATTGTTGATGATATTATTATTATTATTTTGCTTCATGTTAATTACTCTGATAGGAGTTCCTCTATGGGGTTGGGCTGGGCAGATTTAGCCAATGACAAAGGCATGTTTTTGTCATCCTCCTCCGAATAGAAAATTGGCATGTGGGTTCCAGTTCCTTGATTCGCCCATGCGAGTGAGATGCCTATACCCATTATGTTACCTTCCCCGTGACCACTAATGATACTCGTTCAAGCCTTGGGCATAGTAGGGTTTCAATCCCTCAACTTCTCCCTAAGAGAGCTCCATCAACATCGATTTGTTTTGTCCATGGTTGCACTTGCATCGGACTCAAACCACCTTTGAACAGGAAAACTCAAACCCCCTCTAATTAGGAAAACTCAAATGATGCCTTCATAATTCGAAAGCCTTTTGTTGATATATGCTTGGAGGCAGGGTGAATCGACCATAATTGGAGATCTATATTTGGCTTCTCATCCTTCCAAGAGACAAATGATTCTTCTTTCTTGTGACTTTATTCATCTTTGTTGCACACAACTAACTAAGGATACAAAGAACCCAACAATAAAAAAACTCAACAAAATCAATAATGGATTATACCTATAGGAAAGCTACCAAACCCACCATTCAAGAAATGAGTAGAAAGGTTTTAACTCTTTCATCTGCCTCCTCTATTTTTATTTTTAACCTTTTTGGATTTAAGAGGTGTCAGTTTTTAATTTTTGTATTTGGTTTGGGAGGATTGTGAAATAGATGGTCTAAATGAGAAAGTGGAAGAAGGTTGCAACACGATGGAACAATATCAGCAGGAACAGGCCAAACGGTTGGATGTGGTGCTCTCCTTCTCTTAGTGGAGCCACCAGGGTCAATCCCTAAAACATATAAGTTGTTGTTGATGCCATGAATGTATCCCTTAAAATTATTGAGCTTGAGAAACAACTATGGCATGAAAAACATTACAACAATGTGAGCACACATGGTGTAAACTATTGAGCTCACAAATTTGAGCAAGATTTGGAGAAAGTATCCCAGGATCACTTTAAGAGAAGGTGTTGGGGTATTGGATTTGGATTGAGCTGCAAGGTAGTAACACTTAATCCAAGCTTTAGGAAGCTTTTTACATAACATATTGTTGAGAAATCTAGGGCGACATTTAGATTAGGCTTCTTTAAACAATTTCTCTTAACTTGACAAGTTCTTGAGATGTTATTTAGTTCTTCTTCATTGTATTAGAGTTCTTTCCAACATCAAGACAAATGCCAAAAAAAATGAAGATCACAAACATGAGAAAAGGACACAACATATAGGCGCTCAGCCAAGGAAAAGCCCTTATAGAGAGGAAAACCCAATAAAACTCTTCCACTAGTAAATTCAAATAAAATTGAGATACTCCTGACATTTTGACCAAAGACACACACTCACTCCATCCAGTAAGTCAACCTTAACAAAAGTATCCATCTACATCCTTGTTTTCCTCTTTCTTGTAACTTCTACAACTAAATATTTTATTCTCGGCCACTGTAACCAGCTTCAAGGTCACACATGTGTCAAAGAAAAAAATTAAAATTTTAGTCCTCCATAGCTTTGACAAACTTCCTTTATTCTTTGCTTAGCTTGATTCTCCTTTTTCTAGGTTTTCGCATTATCTTTCTTAATCCAAACTACATATTGAATGTGTGGTTGATAGTGTCACTCAATATGTCGAGTTGTTTGTGTATATATATGATATAATGAGCCTCCTTTGAGGCTGACTTGTAGGAGAGGTAGGTCGACATATATAAGAGGGGGGTTGACTTGGTGGAGGAGTTCCTTTTGAAATGATTTTTTTTTTTTTTTTTTTTTTTTTTTTTCCCTCGTCCCACATCCACCCAAGTAACCATGTCAACCAGGTTAAACATGAGACGAGAGGCTACTATGATCAGATTAAACCTCCTAAGTGACCTTAAGGAAGTGTATTCGATAGAAAATCACACACAATCATCCAACACCATCAACAAAACCCTCGGGAGATAAGTCATCCACTCAGACAGCCTGTCCATGGGTCCCACTGTTGTTATGGACCTCTTAGGCCATAGTCGCTCTCATGTTATGGGCAAGGGAGCGACCACAGACCTAAGTTTGCTCTCATAGCCTACATGCCAGCCACTATGGACCAAACTAGCCAATTCTATGCTAGCAACCCCGGGATTAAGCCACTTTTTCAGCCCCAGAGCCCATGCCAGTGCACATATTGGAATGAAATCTTAGAATCAAGTAAATTACTAGGAAACAATGATGCAGAAGTAAATAGTTGGTTAAGGCCTTAACCATACCCCTACTAACCATGACAAGGATTTCATCAAACATATTGTCAACATGTAACTGACAGGTGTAAACAACAAAATTAAGTGTAGGGATATCATACTTATCTGAGAATCGTCATGAACCATTGTTTCCTCGTGTCTTTTGTTGCCTTATCACTTATTAGGTCATGGATACAATATCCATTCAAATATAAGTAAAAACATGTTGACAACCAAACATAGTTGTTACCATAAAATGTACATATAACCAGCATAATAGGAACTTAAATAAAATAAACATATAAGCCATCAAAATCTATATATATATCAGTACATTTACACATGAAAATCAATGGAATGAATTTCTCATTAATCTATGCAATGAACTAACTGGAGATGGGACTACCACGTTCCACCCAACCATAGATTGGCTTAGCCAAGTCTATCTTTAGCCAATCAACCCATGCCATATTCCAAGCATGAATGTGGGACTCATAGAACATGTCAAAAACACCAATCAATGTGGATGCCACTGGAGTTCTCTGTCTACACCTTGAGGAATTTGAGTGCCTCCAGGTCTCTCAGGCTTTACCATGAATCTGTAGTCTGATCCAGGGATCACTAGGCACTACACTGAGACATAATGTCCAGGCTTTATTGTGCATTCCATCCCGGAATCACTAGGCCCAACGGAGAGAAAATCCACCTCTTGGCTTTATTGTATATCTTGCCATTCACCGACAAGGATTCCTAGGCCCACTGAGGCACACAATCTAGCTTTACCACAACCCATAGTCTAGTTTAGGGGTTACTAGGCCAGTGGATTCGTGCATCCTCAGTCGAATTCAGGGACCACTACACCATATGTCTATCAATTCGGAGATCCACCCCACTCAGGTTCGAATCTAATCTGACCATCCCACATAAACCCAATGAGAGAACCCATCTTGTCAAAGCCATCAGAAAATGGCAAGGCTAGCTTGAAAATACTATCACACCTGGAAAAACCCATGCCATGGTAGAAAAGAAACGCATGCAATCCAAGGCATGTCAAATATAGCAACGAAATACACATGAAAATCGATACCTACAATTAATCTTGTTGTAGTTGCTTGATCCTGCCTTTCCCTTCTTGATCTTTGCTTCCTATTGCCTTCTTTCCCTTTCTTACTCCAGTGCCAAAGTGCTTCAAGAAAACTCTAAATGTCCAAGAGTATGAGAGAAAGAGAATAATGAAAGAGTTCCAACACTAAACTGACAAAAGGTTACCAACTGATCCTCAAAAGCCTTTTTATGAATGAGGCCTCTATTTTCTTTATTTTCCATTATTTTCCTTCATTTTCTTCCTCAAATGCAATGTGTGACCTTTCACCTCCTTTTTCACAACATATGACCTTTCACCTCCTTTTTCTCCTAATTTCCATTTTTTTCATAAATAGATGTGCCAAAAATTCCATTTTGTCTTTCCAAAGCCTTATCCATTGCCTTTGCAAATTTTCTTAGCCATAAACAACCAAATGAACACCCCTTAGGATGTCCTTCCCAACATTCAGCGTGGAATAAGTGTCCCATTCATCCGTGGTTATTGTTTTTAACTTTTATTACATGAAATTTTCACCAGGGTTGTTACAGAACCTTACCCCTTGAGCGAGACTTTCCTCGATGTTCACTCACACATATACCTCAGCAACCTGCTGAGGTAAAACATACTGATCATGGAGCTTTATAATAAAATTTGATGCAGTATTTATAATGAAACATCTGCTCAAAACAAAACATCGTGAATACATTATAACATACCGCATAGTGGAGCTTTATAACACAACTCATTACGATATTTACAATGATCATCTTGTTGAGTGCCAACTCATATAACATCATGATAACATAACCACATGATAGCATGATAACATGACACCCATACTGCATAGTGGAGCTTTATAACATAGCTCTTTACGGTATTTACATCCATACACAGGTGTACATATAGCTACATCATAAAAATATAGATACCAAAACATATGCTAAATCATATATCAAACATATACTAGTCATCATATCTAAGCACATATCAAAACATCATATAACATATATCAAACAATCATAAAGCATATATTGATCACAATAAAGCATATACTAAATCAACATAAAGCAAATACTAAACCACCATAAAGAAAATCCCAAGCCATCATAAGAAAATATTGAACCACCATAAAGCAATTACCAAACCATCATAAGCACTACCAACCACCATAAGCAATCACCAAACCACCATAAGCAATCACCAAACCACCATATCAAAGATGCTTTTCCTCAACCGGCAAACAAGGAAGGATACATGACCCGCATCTGATTTGCCATCTCCAATGTAGCTTCATCGAGCCCAAAGTGCTTCCATTGCATTTTAACTTGCTTGATTGCTTAGTTCCAGAGCATGAGCACCTTTTTCTGCAATATACATTAAGGCTCTTGCTAGAATTCTCCATCTAGTTCCGCCTGCAATACAAACCAGTCAATCACATGATCAACATCCTTAACACACTTCTTAAGCAAAGCTACATGGAAAACATCATGGAATTTCAATGTTGGAGGAAATGCAAGTCGATGGGATACTGGCCCAATCCTCTCAATAATGCTGAAAGGTCCACAAAACTGTGGTGCGAGCTTGGCACATGAGCCAATCTGCAAGGAGTTCTTATTCTATTTGATGTGCAAGTACACATGTTCCCCAACTTGGAACTCCTTGAACAACTTGTTCCTGTTTGCATAACTCTTATGCCTATCTTGTGTTGCCTTTAGATTCTTCTTGATCACCTGCATCTCCTATTCCATGTTTGCCAACATATATGGTCCAATCAATACCCTGCTAACCAAATCAGTCCAACTGATGGGAGTGTTACAACTCCGCCCATACAATGCCTTGAAAGGACTCATCCTTAATGACTCCTAATAATAATTGTTGTATGTGAACTCTACCAAAGGGAGGTACTCTTCCCACTTCCATTATTGATGCATCACATACATCCTCAACATGCCCTCCAATATCTTGTTGACCCTCTCTGTCTGTCCATTTGTCTGTGGGCGATAAGTTGTGCTAGAGGCCAACTTTATGCCCAAACCTGCAAATAACTCCTTCCAAAACATGGAAGTGAACTTCACATCCCTCTCTCACACAATCTTCTTCAGAACAACATGTAGTCTAACCACATCTCTAATGAACACGTGTACCACATCACTGGCTGAGAATGTAGACTTCACCGGTATGAAGTGTGCAACCTTTTTTAACCTGTCCATAATGACCATAATGGAATCATGTCGCTTCACTATCTTCGGCAACCCTATGATGAAGTCCATGGAAATGACCTCCCATTTCCATTCTGGAATCGCAATCGGCAATAACAGTCCACCTGGATGTTTACACTTTGCCTTCACTTGTTGATGATCAAAGCATCTAGCCACAAACTCTACTACATCCCTCTTCAAATTCAGTTAATAGTAATATATCTTCACTGCAGTCAATGTCCTTGATAATGTGGGTAACCTGAATATGGTTTCGCATGAAACTCCCTCAAGATAACCTTCTTGAGCTCACTGCTATCTGGTACATATATCCTGCCTCGGAACCTGACCAATCCATCTATTGTAAGACAATAATCCATGCCCTATGCACCTGCATATATACCTGTACTGCCACCTGTACTTGTACCACTACATGTACATGTACCTGTACCTATACCATGACTTGTACTTGTACATGTACTATCACCCAGTTGCAACCTATGCACAATCTCCATGTACGTGACATCGTACTGTCCTACCTGCAAGATCCTATCTTGTAAGTCTATCCCATAAGAGCTCATAGCTGCCAAATGATGTACATGTACCCGTCTACTGAGAGCATTTGCCATCTTTTTCTCTTTACCTTTGATGTACCTGATCTTGAAATAAAACTCGTTGATCGTGGCCCACCATCTAGCCTGCCTGTCATTCAGTTTCGGCTGGTCAAACAAATACCTCAACCCAACGTGATCACTCATAAGCACAAACCGCCTGCCAAGAAGATAATGCCTCCACATCTTCAGTGCATGTATAATCACTACTAACTCAAGATCACGTGTCGGTTAGTTCTACTCATGCTCATTTAGTTTCTGGGACTCAAAACATACCACCTATTCATCCTACATAAGGACTCCACCAAGCCCTCTCTTGCAAGCATTTGTGCATACAACAAAGTCTTTGTCCGGATCTGCAATCTATAGTACTAGTGCATGCGTCAACAATTGCTTAAGCTGCTCAAAGCTAGCTTCACATTCCTCTATCCATTTGAACGTATTACCTTTCCTTTGCAATGATGTAATGGGCTAAGCAATCTGTGAGAAGTTCCCGATGAACCTCCTAAAATAGTTTTCGAGACCCATGAAATATCTGCCCTCATCCACATTCTTAGGAGCTACCCACTCCATGATGGCCCTTATCTTCTCGGGATCTACTGCAATTCCCTCCTTGGAGACAACATGTCCCAAGTAGTGCACCTCAATCTGAAAGAAACTACACCTGTTGAGCTTAGCATACAATTGATGCTCTCTCAACAACCTCAACACTGCTGCTAAATGTTCAACATGTTCTTCCTCGTTTTTAGAATATACTAGTATATCATCAATTAACACATAGCAAACTTATCCAAATATGGACGCAACACACTATTCATCAAACACATGAATGTATTTGGAGCATTATTTAAGCCAATTAGAACAACAACAAACTCATAATGCCCATACATGGCCCTCAACGCAGTCTTGTAAATGTCCTCCTCTTTGATGCATACCTGATGATATCTGGATCTCAAGTCAAGCTTCGAGAACATTGTTGCTCCCTTTAGTTGATTGAACAAGTCATCAATCCTCGACAAAGGATATCTGTTCTGGATAGTGACTTCGTTCAATTGCGTGTAATCAATGCATAATATGAGGGTACCATCTTTCTTCCTCACAAACAAGATCGGTGCACCCCAAGGTGATATACTTGGCCTAATGTATCCCTTGTCCAACATTTCCTTCTGCTGCAACTTTAAATCGACCAACTCAGGTGTTCTCATCCTGTAAGGTGCTTTCGATGCTGGAGCTACCCCTAGCACTAACCCAATCAAAAAGCCTACAATCCCTGTGAGGTGGCAACTCTGCAATGTCCTCAGGAAACACATCCTAAAACTGTTGTAAGACTCGGTATCTACTCAACACATATGGATCCTCAACCTCCTTACCCTTATTTCTAGAAATGTGCACTGCAAATAACTTGCACCCCTTCCTGAGGCTACGCTTTTCTTGCATAGTTGTCACCATCCTAATTGATGTGGCTTTCTTCTTACCCTGTAAGACTCTTGGTTCTCCATTGTCATCAACACACTCAATAGCTTTACCATGACAATTAACCTTGGTTCTATGTAGATATAGCCAATCCATGCCCAACAACATATTATATGATGCCAATGGTAACACATTCAAATGTGATGTTGTAGGCATACCATTTAACTCAAATGCGCAAGCTCTCACCCAGTGATGAACTCGCTTCTTTGTACCTGTAGCCAAATGCGCTAACCAAGACTCTGCATGCAATTCCTAATTCAAACCACACTTATCCACCAAGTCATGACTAACATAGCTATAATTAGATCCAGGTTCAATCAAAATAGAAAAACTTGATCATAGAGCTTACCGTCCATCTCAATGATAGATGCTTGGTGTTCTGCTTGCCCATTGTCCACTGCTGCATAGATACGTGGAATACTTTGACCAACATCCCCAACAATTTGAGCCTCTTGTGCCCTGTATACCTTAGGACTTCCACCCTGATGTTGTAGACAATCTCTCCTAAGGTGTTCCTCACCACATGTCCAACACTCTAACCGACCAATTCCCTCACCTCTATGTTCTTGCTGTTGTGACCCATGTCCTTGTCTAGCTGCATTAAATCTCTTTTGCGGAGCCACATTTTCTTTCCCATTTGCATCTTGAGGCCTTGTCCTCTTAGGCTGTCATTTACCTCTACCATTGTCTTTTACCTTCCATCCATGCTGAGATTCATTCTTACACTTTGACTGCTCATAACAATGCTTCAATTTCCTAATGACTTCCTCAAGTGACTGAGGCTCATCATACTCAATCCAATCTCTAAATGTTAATGGCAAACCATCGGCAAATCTCTGAACTTTATCCTTCTCATCAGTAAGATACGGTACATACCTCAATAGTTCCAGAAACTTGGTCGTGTACTCTTTGTCTGTCATTGATCCCATCTTTAACTCATATAATTCTTTAGCCTTACTATCATAGTACCTTTCTCACAAATACTTCTTCCTGAAAAGCCTCCTGAATTCTTGCCAACTCGAATCATCTGTCCCAATGTCTCTAACCCGCTTAACATCTTCCCACCAAATGTTTGCTTTACCTTTCAAGTTGAAGATAACTATTCTAGCCTTCATGTTATTCGTGTACTCATGCAACTCAAAGAATTTCTTCCTTCCAAGTATCCAAGTCTCTACATCTCCCTTCTTCTTCACATCTCCATCAAAAGTAGGTGGTTTTTCTTTCTTGAATTCCTTCAGTAAGTATCCCCTATCATTCATCTTGTAAGGATGATATCGAGACGATCATGATGTCTATTAGAACTAGAACTAGAATAATACCTATACTCATCGCCACTCCTTTCCGGAGTGTCCAACAACTTGCCATCTCTCATTGTGTCAAATCTATCTGACCTTTATGTACCAGGAGATCTACTACCATATGCTCCATTAGTCCCATCCTCATGTGCATGGCTGATCCGAAGCGACCCTTGTCACTACAGTTATAACAAACTCTAAAGAAGTATAGCATTTCTCTCTGCTTGCTTCTTTTGTGTCTGTATGATCCGATCATTCTCTGCCTTACAACTCCTTATCTCTTCCTTCAAGCTTCTCGATGCATCGAGCAAATTAGAAGTATGCTCCACACCACGCAGCTCATTTGATGCATAGGGAGACTCTATGTAATCTACCACCTCGCTATCCATTTGATATTTCTCTTCCTACAATGTATAATATGTCAGATAAACCAAATCAAAATAAATCAATGTACCTCATAATAGCTCAGGTAGGATACCTTGTCTACAGGATCACCAAATTAGCGTGGTACATGTATAAGATAATCATAACAACATATCGACATACGTAAGTAAATGTATCAACACATAAACATCATTCTAACTAGGATCCATTCATCAATGCAAGGCCATATCAACAATGCATGTTATGACCTCATGCATAACAACAACCATTACTCCATTATACACGTTGCTACATGCAACCGACAATATGCATAAGTAATGCCTAACCAACTACCAATACGCATGTAATCGAACATAATCGATCATTTCTTGAAATTAACCTCACGAGTGATGCATGTAATCAAATCATTCAAAATGCAACCTAACATACAAGGATGCAAGTAGGTGACATAAATAAACACGTAAGCAACAAATAACCATATACAGTTAGTCACATACTCGTATCAAATACTCTTGACGAAATAAACATCAAATTCTCCATGATAACCATACTACAACCCTAATTCAACATCAAGCAAATGCAACAAGTACACAAGTGTAAGAGACACACATGCAACTGACATGCGTGCATGACCAACACATCAACCCAATCCACTCCGAGAGATGAACCATGCTCTGATACCACTCTCTAACACCCTCTTCCCACATCCACCCGAGTAACAATGCCAACTGGGGTAAACATGAGACGAGAGGCTACTATGATCATATTCGACCTCCTAGGTGACCTTAAGGAAGTGGAATCGACGAAACATCACACATAGTCATCCAACACCATCAACAAAACCCTTAGGAGACAAGTCAGCCACTCAGACAACCTGTCCCTGGGTCCCACTATTGTTCTAGACTTCTGAGGCCATTGTCGCTCCCATGATATGGGCAAGGGAGCAAGCACAGACCTAAATTCATTCTCATAGGCCTACATGCCAGCGATTGTGGACCAAACTAGTCGGTTTTGTGCCAGCAACCCCGAGATTTAAGCCACTTTTTCAAGCCCAGAGCCCAGGCCACTACTCAGAATGGAACGAAATATCATAATCAAGTAAAGTACAAGGAAACAATGATGCAAAAGTATATAGTTGATCAAGACCTTAATCGTACCCCTACTAGCCATGATATGCATTTCATCAAACATATTGTTAACATGCAACCTACAAGTGTAAACAACATAATTAAGTGTAGGGATCTCATACTTACCTGAGAATCGACATGAATCATTGTTCCCTCATGTCTTTTTCTGCCTTATCACTTAGTAGGTCATAGATACAATATCCACTCAAATACAAGTAAAAACATGTTGAGAGTCAAACATAGTTGCTGCCATAAAATGTACATATGACCAACATAATAGAAATAGAAATACAATAAACATATCAACCATCAAAATCCAAATATATATCAATACATTTACACATGAAATCAATGGAATGAATTTCTTATTAATGAATGCAATGAACCAACCGAAGATGGGACTACCACGTTCCACCCGACCATAGATTGGTTGAGTCAAGCCTCTCGTCATCCAATCACCCCATGCCATATTCCAAGCATGAATGTGGGACTCATAGAACACATAAAAAACACCAATCAATGTGGATGCCATCAGAGTTCTTTGCCTACACCATGAGGAATTTGAGTGCCTCTTAGTCTCTCAGGCTTTACCATACATCCGCAGTCTGATCCACGGATCACTAGGACCTACACCGAGACATACTCTCCAAGCTTTACCTTGCATTCCATCCCGAAATCACTAGGCCCAACGAAGACAAAATCCACCTCTTGGCTTTACCATATATCCCGCCATTCACCGGCAAGGATTCCTAGGCCCACAGAGGCACACAATCTGGCTTTACTGCAACTCACAGTCTGGTTCAGGGGTTACTAGGCTAGCGACTTCGTACATCCTTAGTCCGATTCAGGGACCACTACACCATGTGTTTTCCAATTCGGAGATCCACCCCACTCAACTTTGAATCCAATCCGACCATCCCATATAAACCGAATGAGAGAACCCATCTCATCAAATCTATCAGGAAATGGCAAGGCTAGGTTGAAAATATTGTCACACCTGGAAAAACCCATGCCATGGTAGAAAAGAAACACATGAAATCCCATGCATGCCAAATCTAGCAAGGAAATACACATGCAAGTTGATACCTGTAATGAAGCATGTTGTAGCTGCTTAATCTTGCCTTTCCCTGCTTAATCTTTGCTTCCTCTTGCCTTCTTTTCCTTTCTTGCTCCAATGTCAAAGTGCTCCAAGAGTATGAGAGAGAGAATAATGAAAGAGTTCCAACACTAAACTGACAAAAGGTTACCAACTATTCCTCATAAGCCTTTTTTCATAAATAAATGTGCCAAAAATGCAATTTTTCCTTTCCAAAGCCTTAGCCATTTCCTTTGCCAATTTCCTTAGCCATAAACAACCAAATGAACACCCCCCAGGATGTCTTACCCAACATTCAGCTTGGAATAAGTGTCCCATTCATCCGTGGTTATTGTTCATAACTCTTATTACATGAAATTTTCACCAGGGCTGTCACAGAACCCTCCCTCTTGGGGAACACCATCCTTGATGTTCAATCACACATATACCTCAACAACCTGCTGAAAGAAGACGTACTGCTCATGGAGCTTTATAACATTGCTTGATGTAGTATTTACAATGAAATATTTGCTCAAAACAAAACATCATGACAACATGATAACATACCGCATAATGGAGCTTTATAACACAACTCATTACGGTATTTACAATGATCATCTTGTTGAGTGCCAACTCATATAACATCATAACATCATGATAACATAAACACATGATAGCATAATAACATGACAACCATACCACATAGTGGAGCTTTATAACATAGCTCGTTACGGTATTTACATCCATACACAAGGTGTACATATAGCTACATCATCAAAAAATAGATACCAAAACATATGCCAAATCATATATACCAAAACATATATCAAACATATACTAGTCATCATATCTAAGCACATATCAAAACGTCATATAACATATGTCAAACCATCATAAATCATATATCGATCACCATAAATCATATACTAAATCAACTTAAAGCAAATACAAAACCACCATAAAGCAACTACCAAACTATCATAGGCATTACCAACCACCATAAGCAATCACCAAACCACCATATCAAAGTTGCTTTGCCTTAACCTGAAAACAAGGAAGGTACATGGGTTGCATCTGATCCGCCATCTCTCGTGTAGCTTCATCGGAACCAAAGTGCTTCCATTGCACTTTAACTTGCTCGATTGCTCGGTTCTGGAGTATGAGCACCTTTTTTCTGCAATATACACTAAAGCTTTGGCCAGAATTCTCCATCTGGTTCCACCTGTAATATATACCAGTCAATCATATGATCAACATCATTAACATACTTCTTAAGCAAAGATACATGCAAAACATCGTGGAATTTCACTGTCGGAGGCAGTGCAAGTCAATAGGCTACTGGCCCAGTCCTCTCAATAATATTGAAGGGTCCACAAAACCATGGTCCCAGCTTGGCACATGAGTCAATATCCAAGGAGATCTTCTTCAGTTTGATGTGAAAGTACACCTGTTCCCCAACATAGGACTCCTTAAACAACTTGTTTTTGTCTGCATAACTCTTCTACCTATCATGTGCTGCCCTTAGATTCTTCTTAATCATCTGCATCTCCTGTTCCATGTGTGCCAACATATATGGTCCAATCAATACCCTGCTAACTGGATCACTCCAACTGATGGGAGTGTTGCAACTCCGCCAATAAAATGCCTCGAAATGACTCATCCTCAATGACTCCTGATAACCGTTGTTGTATGCGAACTCTACCAAAGGGAGATACTCTTCCCACTTCCACTGCTAATGCATCACATACATCCTCAACATGTCCTCTAATATCCTGTTGACCCTCTCTGTCTTTCCATCTGTCTGTAGGTGATAAGTTGTGCTGAAGGCCAACTTTGTGCCCAAACCTGCAAATAACCGCTTCTAAAACTTGGAAGTGAACTTAACATCCCTCTTTAACACAATCTTCTTCAGAACACCATTTAGTCTAACCACATCTTTGATGAACACCTGTGCCACATTACTCATTAAAGAATGCAGACTTAACCAGAATGAAGCGTGCAACCTTTATTAAGCTATCCACAATGACTATGATGGAATCATGTTACTTCACTGTCTTTGGCAATCCTGTGATGAATTGCATGGAAATGACCTCCCATTTCCATTCTAGAATCGCAATTGGTTGTAGTAGTCAACCTGGGTGTTTACACTCTGCCTTGACTCGCTGACAATCAAAACATCTAGCCACAAACTATGCTACATCCCTCTTCAAATTCGTCCAATTGTATTATCTCTTCACTCCAATCAATGTATTCTGATAACATGGATGACCTCAATATGTTTTCGCATGAAACTCCCTCAAGATCACCTTCTTGAGCTCATTGTTATCCGATACATATATCATGTCTCAGAACCTGACCAATCCATTCGTTGTAAGACAATAATCCATGCCCTATGCACCTGCACCTGTACTTGTACTGCCACCTATACCTTTACCACTACAGGTCCCTGTACTTGTACTATCACCCTACTGCAAATTGTGTCAAATCTCCATGTACCTGACATCCTGTTGTCCTGCCTGCAAGATCCTATCATGTAAGTTTGTCCCATAGGAGCTCATAACTGCCAAATGATGTACCTGTACTCGTCTACTAAGAGCAGTTGTCACCCTGTTCTCTTTACCTTTGATGTACCTGATCTTGAAATCAACTTGTTGATCATGGCCAACCATCTAGCTTGCCTACTGTTAAGATTCAACTGGTTAAACAAATACCTTAACCGAATGTGATCACTCATAAGCACAAACTGCCTGCCAAGAAGATAGTGTCTCCACATCTTCAGTGCATGTATAATCATTGCTAACTCAAGGTCATGTGTTGGGTAATTTTGCTCGTGCTTGTTTAGTTTCTGGAACTCATAACATACTACCTTTCCATCTTGCATGAGAAATCCACCAAGCCCTCTCTTGCAAGCATCGACTGTGCATACCACAAACTCTTTATCCGGATCTGCAATCTATAGTACTAGTGCATGCGTCAACAACTTCTTAAGCTGCTCAAAGCTAGCTTCACACTCCTCTGTCCATTCAAACTTCTTACCTTTCCTTTGCAATGATGTAATGGGTAAGCAATATGTGAGAAGTTCCTGATGAACCTCCTATAATAGCCTGCCAAACCCATGAAATATCTCACCTCATCCACATTCTTAGGAGCTACCCACTCCATGATGACCCTTATCTTCTCTGGATCTACTGCAATGCCCTCCTTGGAGATGTCATGTTCCAAGTAGTGCACCTCAGTATGAAAGAAACTACGCCTTATGACCTTAGCATACACCTGATGCTCTCTCAACAACCTCAACACTGCTACTAAATGTTCATCATGCTCTTCCTCATTTTTAGAATATACCAATATATCATTAATGAACACAATAACAAACTTATCCAAATATGGACGCAACACACTATTCATCAAATACATGAATGTAGATGGAGTATAAATTAAGCCAAATGGAACAACAACA
This sequence comes from Pinus taeda, assembly GCA_000404065.3. Classification (NCBI taxonomy): domain Eukaryota; kingdom Viridiplantae; phylum Streptophyta; class Pinopsida; order Pinales; family Pinaceae; genus Pinus; species Pinus taeda. The sequence continues at coordinate 143,257 of APFE031003350.1, read as the reverse complement.
AACTCATAATGCCCATACTTGGTCCTAAATGCAGTCTTGTATATGTCCTCCTCTTTGATGTGTATATGATGGTATCCAAATCTCAAGTCAATCTTTGAGAACACTGTGGCTCCCTTCAGCTAATCGAACAAGTCATCAATCCTCAACAAAGGATATATGTTCTTGATAGTCACTTTGTTCAACTACTTGTATTCAATGCATAATCTTAGGGTACCATCTTTCTTCCTCACAAGCAAGACCGGTGCGCCCCAAGGTGATACACTTGGCCTAATGTATCCCTTGTCCAACATTTCCTTCAGCTATAACTTTAACTCAACCAACTCAGGTGTGCTCATCCTGCAAGGTGCTTTCGATGCTAAAGCTGCCCGTGGCACTAACTGAATCAAAAATTCTACCTCCCTGTGAGGTGGCAACTCTGTAATGTCCTTAGGAAATACATAATGAAATTGTTGCAACACTTGGTATCTGCTCAATACATATGTATTTTCAACCTCCTTACCCTTATCACTAGAATTATTACTACAAATAGCTTGCACCCCTTGATAACTGCGCGCAGGAGTTCAGTCTTCCTCATAGAGAGTTCAGTCTTAACTGGGCTATTAATCTAGCCTCTTGGTCTTTAAGTAGACTATTTGCAAGATTTAAGGACTGTCATTAATTCTCAACTCATAATTCAGTCATTCTTATAGAACTTTATAATTCAAATCTTATTTTCCATGTACAAACCTTCGCTCTATTTTCCAAAGAATTTTGTTTGGATGAGGCTTATGGATTAGCCTTCTTGGATACTTAAGAAATGCTTTATGACTTGTTACTGTTGAAATCGGGACTGCGACACTAATTGAGAGGTAAAACTTATTATATTCATCCCCAAAATTTTGATCTTTTCCTAGGAGCTCGGTCTTAGAGAAATAACCTTTCTTGCTTAATTTGAAGCCTATGCGATCTTCTTTATTGTTTGTATGCAAGTGAACCAAGCTCTGATACCATGTTGAGAAATTTAGGGCAACATTTAGATTAGGTTATTTAAATGATTTCTCGTAACTTGACAAGTTCTTGTGATCTTATTTAGTTCTTCTTCATTATATTAGAGTTCTTTTCATTATCAAGACAAATGCCAAAACAAATTAAGATCACAAACACAAGAAAAGGAAACAAGATGTAGGTGGTCAACCAGGGAAAAAACTTTATGGAGGGGAAACCCAGTTAAACTCTTCCACTAGTAAATTCAAATCAAATTGAGATACTCCTAACCTTTTGACCAAATACATAAACTCACTCCATCCTCTAAGTCAACACTTAACACAAGTAGTCATCTAGATCCTTGTCTTCTTCTTTCTTGTAACTTCTACAACTCAATGTTTTATTCTTGACCCTTGTAACCAACTTCAAGATCACATGCGTGACAGAGAAAAACATCAAAATTTTGGTTCTCCATAACTTTGATTGACTTCCTTTCTTCTTCACTTTACTTTATTCTCCTTTTTCTAGGTCTTCACATTATCTTTCTTTGTCCAAACTATAGGTCAAATGCGTTGTTGATAATGTCACTCAATAGGTTGAGTTGCTTGTGTATATATATAGTAGAATGAGGTTGGTTTGTAGGAGAGGTACGCCGACATATATGAGAGAGGCGTTGACTTAGTGGAGGAGTCCATTTTCACATGAAAATATTTTCTTCTTCTTTAATTTAAGGTTCCCATGAAGGATCTTTTACATCATGACTATGACCTTGACTTAGGATGTAAACCCTAGAGCACACAATGGGTGCTTTGACCTATTGAATATTTGACCCGAGCATGAAACCCATGCTTTAATAAGTCAATATTTCTTTAATAAAAAAATATTTTTCTTTTCTTTTGACAAATACATTTTATCATGACTCAAATACAATTATGGACGACCAACACTAATTACCTTCTTCAACACATATTGTCTCTGCACACAAGAGAACCTACAACAAGGCAATGACATCATGATATTATGATGCCTCATACTTCTATCAACAAAACACCAAGTCCACAAGCAATATCTGTTGTAAACAATTTATGCAATGACCCTGAAAATGTTGTCTTTATTGTGAGTGGAAGAGGTCAAAAATATCTCAGTGAATGGTTTTCACCTTGCCATAACTTAGGGATTGTAGCAAAGCATGGCTACCTCATGAGGTAATCCTTTACACTTATTTTCTCATGGTTTTTTTATCAACTTCTAATTTATCATGACTTCCCTCTTCTAAATTGTTTTTGTATGGTTCAGGTGGAGCCAAGATTCTGAATGGGAAATAATGCTACCCACTATAGACTTGCAATAGAGGTTGTTATGAAATTATATATTGAGACTACTGATGCTTCTGCCATAGTAGCTAAAGAATTACAAAATTCCAAATGGTTATAATTGGCTTCTTTAAACTAATATTTCATCGAGGTTCATTCCATACAATCCTTTGATGTTTATTTTTGCACTCCATTCCTAAACTTTCCTTGCCATCCTTTTGTAAAACTAATATAGAAGTTCTATAATCAACACAAATTAAATGAAAAGGCCAAGAAATCATGCATATATCAACTTAGAGGTGGTGCTTAAACCTAGTGAAAATATGCAAGTTTATAATCAACACAAAGTAAATGAAGATATTTCAACGAGGAAGTTCAAGGTGAATTGAACCTACCAATCATGAACCTTGTCCAAAAATATGAACCTACAAGTTTCACCAACATTGTCCAAAAAGACAGACCTGTCCATCTATAGAGAATGATCTTGAAGTGCAGATGCTTAGATTATGAAAAGGCCAAACAATCATGCATAGATCAACTTGGAGGTGGTGTCGAAACCTAGTGAGAGTATGCCAAATATATAAATGAAGAAGCTCTCAAATACAAAAGCTTCCCTTGTGTCAACTTTGGAAACAAAATATACATCATAAAGATGATGATACCTTCATTTCTATAAACTCTGGAATCAAAACAATAGGTGCAAGAATTGTTTTTAGTGTCTTCAATAAGATTATAGAGGATTCCTTCCTTGGAATGAGTATAAATCAAAGGGAATGAGTTCTCAGTTTCCATTTCAATTGGTTCATGTCCAATAATCGCCACAAATTTGTGTTCATTCTCACAACCAATATCATAGACACCACAAACAAGAATGCTACTTAAGCATGCACACCAAGGTCCTTGATTGCCCTGCTCAAACTGCAAATTTACTATTTCATCCTCCACAATGTCACCGAGTAATAATGTTGTTCATGTTGTTGCTAATTAGGCATGAGAGATAAAGGAGAAATATGAGATATATGAATGATATATTCAACAACAACCTCGTTTCCCTTTTGAAAATAGAGTATTGCCCTCATCAAATAGGTCAACTACTCTTCCTGGAGCATATAAGGCCTTTGATGAAGACATATAACAATGATCAACACTACCAATTTTTGTGTTGAGATGACAAAAGATGGGTTGGTCATGAGCAAGTATTGTGGAGAAGTAAAAAAAAGTCGACCTGGTCATTTTATGTTACAACACCATCAAAGGATCTAGCTTATGACTCAATGTAGCCAATGGATCAAATTTCACACAATACAATAGATGCAAGGTGGCTAGGACTTTGGAGATAGGATAAATTAAGGATGCAGTGAAGTTGGAAGGGCTTTATCCAACCGCTAAATGATTGTGTCACCACTTGTAAGAAAATTGGTTTGGGTAAACCAACTTTTCACAAAATGTCCTTGTAAAAATATTAAAATTTCATGGATGCTCTTGGCTATAATTTTATGTTTGAACCAATTTCTAAGTAGGTGGTATCACTTAATATTTACGGATGTTGTTTATGAATGATTGTATGTGTAGTTGTACTTCTTCAGTGGTGGTTGTGCACTCTGTCCATTGGCATACCATTTTGATAGGCACAACAAGAATGCAACAAACAAATTATAGCATCTTTGGCACCTTATGCTCATAGTTGTTACAACCACATTGTTAAGTTTAGCAAGGATTTACGTTAAAAGTTCTTTCCTTTTAATCAAGAAACTGGTCCATAACTTCTCACAAAGCAACCAAAACAAGCAACTGATGTTGCTTTGCAATATAGAAAATAGTATATTTGCTAGTTCTATGGATTTCAACCTTACAAAATTTGTGTGTTTGTGTCCCCCCCCTCTCTCGACACACACACACACACACACACACACACACACATATATATATAACACTAAAATTTAAAATTTAATATATCAATATTATTTGCATGATTATGAAACCAAACTACAACTTTTTCCAATTTAACAATCCTATCGATGTACCTTTGCACCTTTTTGGGACAATTGCTAGTAAATAAGTCACATTGGTATTGATTCTCACATATCCTTGTGGGCTTGTCATGCATTGTGTTCAAGTGTAGTCTACAAATATTTAGGAACATCCCTTTGGCATGAAGATAATATTTAATAGTAATATCAAAGATGAAGTGGACCATTTGATAGATAAATTTGAAATAATTTGGTCAATTAAATAATGTCACAAGGGATGCAAGGTGGTGACAAATATTTGAGGATATCTTGTGAGCCTTCATTCTTTTAATACATTGAACAAGACATTTGGATTTATACGCCTTTGAAGATCTAATTTTTGGGAATATTTGGAATTCTCATGTGCATATACATGCTTTAGATCAGAGTGTAGGTTGAGATAAGAGCACTCAGCTTGCTAATTCAGTTTTCAAGTCTCATTGGCCTGACATGAGTTATGGCAACCATTATTTTCAATTGAATTTGGTTCCTCACCACTTCAGACTTTGTTGGTCCCCCATAAACTTCCATAGCCAACAAAAAAGTTGAATTCTTTGTGCATTAATGTAGCCTTTGAGAGCCTGCAAAAAAGCACACTAGGAACCTCAAAATTATTGATCGGTCACTAGATTTTTATGTCATGTGTTTTCTGGTGATAAAACATTTTAATGTTACTCGTAAAGGATGCAGTCATAAGAATTTGAGTTTCCTTTTTATGAATCTCATGCAAGAATGATGCAGATTGTTTGTATGAATTATGAATGTATTTATATGTTACTAGCATGCATATAGTAGTAATGCAAGATAGTATTTTAAAATTTGAATCACTTATCATTGCACGCTAAAATTATAAATTTGGAATTATTTAAATGTGGAGGTGTAGAAGTGGGGATGTGTGCGAAACATTGCAGAAGAAGGTTTGTGTTCCTTGCTTCGCACACCTATTCTCCCGCACAACATTCAAAACATATGTTCCCAATTATTACAAATTCAGAAAAAATAATGAACAAAAAGAAGAAACGATCAACCATTGAAGTAAACAAAGGATACAATGGAGATGATGGATTGTCCTGCACATTCATAGGCATGCAAATGCCTAAATGTTGAACATCCTCGTCAAGAAATATTGAGAATATTCATGAATTTGAAGAGGCTATATTAAATTGAGCATTCCAATCTTTGTCTTCATCTCCAAGCCCATATCATCTCTTCACTTTTAATTTAGCCTCGCCTTCCTCATCGTCAAAAAATATGATCTCCAAATGGTTGGCCCACTTACGACGCTAAAGTCTGTTGATTTTGGGTAGCATCAAATGTGCTCTAGCCACGAAATTTAGTGGAGAGGTCGGGGCACATGAGATCTCCAATACCTAGAAAGGCTTTGGGCAAATTCTAAACAGTTTAGGAGATATTAAAATAATTAATATTTTTAATGGAGTCCCTAAGTCTAAACTTAGGAAAATTAAATATTAATGTGTATTAATATGAAATTGTGTTAGAATGGTCCAAAAGACATGGATCAACCCATATGCAATCTTAGCCATTTATTAGGGACTTAATCTCGGTCGTTGATTTGTCAACAAGAAAAGTATAAGATGAGGCTTGAGGGTCACTTGGAGAATACATTGAGGGAGACCATTCAGTTCAATTTCTGGAGCGAGTTTAGTTGAGAAATTGAACTAGTGGTCTGGAGAGCAGTCAAGAGGTAACAAGTACGGAATAGGGAGACAGGAGATCAACGTAGAGGCAGAAGGTATCAAACGCAGGGCCAGAGGAAGCCACACAAAGGCAGTGGAGGCTGCGTAGAGCCAGTAAGGCATGCGTCATCCACGCAGAGGCTGCAGGAGTGACGCAGAAGGGCAGAGAGGCTGCACAGAGCCTTAGTAGGCTGACACAGAGGGTTTTAGGTCGACGCAGAGGTCAGTATGGCCTACGCTGGGTTTAGAAGAAGTTTTGTCTATCTGTGGGTAAGCCAGTTTGGTACCCTATTATACTAGAAGATTGCTGAATAATAAAATCCTCCCTTGCTGCACCAGCTTTCCCACATTGGGTTTTTCCGGGGACATTAGTCCAAAATAACCGTGTCAATGTGTTGATTCTCATGCATATGTTTGTTTCTGTATTAGGGTGTGATATCTGTAGCAATATTTATTTTAATGTTTGTTGAAATAAGCTAATGAATAACTTATGGTGAAATAAGTAGGAAAAGTAAATCAGTTGCTGCAATGGTAGAACTTTCACAAAGTCCAACCATTTTTCACCATAACATAGAGTTTTATCACTCTCTCATTTATCTAATTTAAGGGACCCATAAGAGAGGAGTGTGAGGCTAGTAAGTCACACTAATATGATGGTTGGCCATTTGCGGTAGGTGTTGATGGCCATTACCAAAGTGAACATGGGGGATTTTTGCTTTTATGGGCTCAGGATCTCGACAAATGACAACCTTTATACCGAAAACTAATCCATCCTGAGCCCATATCCCCCCCTCCCTTGCCGCATAGTAAGCATAGGCATCGATACTACAACTCAACAATTTGTTTGATTTGTATGCACCATGGTTAACTGTAACGACTATGGAGAGCTGAACACTGGTCGATCACATCACATAGCACTCGAGCTCATGGTACACTCAGTTGACGGGCAAGAGTGGGATTAAGCAGTGCTCTCCCACTCGAATATCGAGTTATGATTCCCTTTTGGGAGTGGATGTGGATGGATGAGTTTAGGCCGTTGTTTCACTAAGGCATCTATAAGTAGGTTAGCATAAGACCTATCTATATACCATAAATTGACCATCCAGCTACGCCTAAGTTGAAATGATAAAACTGCTACACTAAGATACAAATAAGTGAAATATGTTAGTTTAGGAGTTATCACATAGCCAAGGCTCGTTTGCTCGTTTTCTTGAATGTCTGCAAGAGTAGTAAGGCTAGAGTGCGTGGTTGTCTTTCCTTGAGAAAGCACCTTAGTGCAGACGTAACTGTGTGGAAGAGCTCAAGAAAAGATAGAAAAGATAGATCAACGCCTTAGAATTCAGCCTCTTCGAGGGGGCAACCTCCTTTACATTACATAAATGAACAATTCTTGGATGATTCAAATGACAAAACCTCCTTTCTATATATAGGAGT
>APFE031003350.1:105638-131156 GCA_000404065.3 Pinus taeda | reverse complement strand
TTTGGAATATGGTGAGTCTTCGATCCAACATTAGAGTCTATGGAATCATGATTAACATTTCTTTTGTTCTCATCATGAGTTTCCTTTAGTACCCTTTCACCCTTATTGAACATTTCTTGTAGCAACTTATTGATATTTATCTTCAATTCTTCCATCTTATCATCCATGCCATCAATTTTAGCTTCTATGCATTTCTTTAAACCATCCATCTTAGCTTCTACATCTTTCCTTAAACCATCCATCTTAGATTCTGTTGCTTTTTGTGCAAGTGACACTTGTTGCACTTGTTCTTGTCATTTTGATATATCGTATAACATTTCTTCTTCTTCTTCATGAGTCATGCTAGAGCTTCCAGGCTCCTTACTAGGTGTTTGCATTTTCTTTCCTCGGGGCATCAGTTACCGATAATAATGCTCTATTATGCCCTTTGAATTCCTTCAAAATAAATTTTCAAACCAAGCTTAAGCAAAAATTAAGAAAATCGACACACCTTTTTTCACTTTGTAGGAGCTGATATTGCCTCTGATGTATCTCGTACTTTCCATCAATCTAGTTCTGAATTTGTTATCTGTAGTAGCCTTTGGTCCTCTTTCCATGCCACAAGTCTGACCCAAATTGGTTTCTCCAAGGAAGAGTATGCGAAATCCCCACGTGATTGATTATAGACTAGTTCAGTAGAGCGACTTGTACGACGGCACGAGTCCTGTTTCGACCTTTGGATCTGAAAAATGCATAACAAGAAACTCAGTCCGTCCTCTTTCTGCACCTTCTTACGAAATTTCAATCGATCCCCAGGAGAGAAAGTTATGACGATTTTCCCAGGTCACTGTTTGTGTAATTCAGAGTCTGCAAAAAGACCAACTTCCTCAGATCATACTCTGCAAAAATATCACGTTGAAAACTCTGAAATCTGACCCAAGTTAAGCAGAGTTTCTTCTCAAAGGGTTTTTTTGCGATTCTGAAAGTCACAGAAAAGTTATAGCGAAAAATGCCACGATGACCTGTTTTGGGCAGCGAAACCTAGAATCCAAAGCCTGATACAAATGTTATGAACCAGCTCAAGAAAAGATAAAAAAGATAGATCAACACCTTAGAATTCGCCTCTTCGAGGGGAACCTCATTTACATTACAAATGAACAATTCTTGGATGATTCAAATGACAAAACCTCCTTTCTATATATCGGAGTCTAAGGAGTCACAATATAAACGAGCCGACCTAACAATAATAATACAAAGCCACAAAAATAACAATAGAGGGATTCTATGGGGCACAATAATAACAATATGGGGGCAATAGGGGCACAACAATATTAATAAGGGGTATAACTACAATAGTAATGGGGTAATCACTAGTATTATAGGGACCCAACAGTTTCACTAATGGATCTATAAGTAGGTTAGCATAAGACCTATATATATACCATAAATTGACCATCCAGCTACGCCTAATTTGAAATGATAAAACTGCTACACTAAGATACAAATAAGCGAAATATGTTAGTTTAGGAGTTATCACATAGCCAACGCTCGTTTGCTCGTTTTCTTGAATGTCTGCAAGAGTAGTAAGGCTAGAGTGCGTGGTTGTCTTTCCTTGAGAAAGCACCTTAGTGCAGAAGTAACTGTGTGGAAGAGGGGTATGTGTGAGATAACCTTTATTCCACACATATCCCTGCCTTCATACATTTGTTGTTTTGAACAACTACTTCTGCAATTTGATCTTTTCTACTTTACTTCAATTTGAATTTCCCAAGACAAATTACTAAACAAATGATTAATGTTTTACCTGTCACACATTACTAAAATTAAGAAAATAAAATTACTAAAAAGTAAAAACAATGTTTTCTCCTAACACATCATGAAATAGAATGGGGATTTACTACACCAAGCTACTTGATACATGGTTTGGCCCACACCATTGTTGTTTGTGTGGTGTCATCTCATTTGATATCGAGTTGTAAATATCTTAGGAAAAACCATTTTGTTCATATTTGTTTAGTGCCCCCTCGCTTGCTTATGTAAGGGACCTCACACCCTGCAAATTCTGCCATCCTTGGGTAGAGTAGTAGCAATGTGAGGCATAATCATATCAATGTTAATGTTAGAGCACTCATTGATAGTGGCCACTTACAAAATTAGCCTTTTTTTTTTCATTTTAAAATGATTTGTCAAGCGCTCACAAAATAGGAAAATAAAAATGCACTCCACAAGGGCTATTATGTGCCATCAAAATGCTCTGGGCCAATAAAAAAATGAGAAATACATTTTTCAAAAGATAAAATTGTTTTAATAATTTAAAAAAATCATAAATAAAAATGTCCCAGAAACTTTGATCATGCACATAAAAATAATCAAAATTATTAGGAATCAACAAACTTTGCCTCTGAAGCAATTGCAATAGTCCCTAATGAAAAAAGGACTAAAAAGTCCTTTTGAAATTACATCATTTCAAAGAATATTTAGATAATAACATCTTATCCCACATTTATGTAATATTTCTCTGTTACAAAAATATGGTGTCATCTTTGCCTCATCTCCATTAAGATATATTGGAATATATATATATATATATATATATATTTTTATTTTGTTCGGATGCTGGTAAGAAACTGCCTTTGGTTTTGGATTCATTTCACCCGGTCCTGCTCCTGCTACCCTTGCTTTAGCTTCCTTTATCTATGCTCCTAGTGCTGGTGGTTCTAGGTCAACAAGGTCAATCTCCTTTCCTGCTGCTATCTTTACTGCTCCCGTTTCAAGCGTTGCTACGGGTCTCGATCTCGATCCAGAAGGGCTGCTACGGGCTATCGAACTAAGGGCCCTATATTATTTAGGGGGGGAGCCACTCACTATTCCGATGGTGAGAGTACGTTACTATGCGCTATGAACAATCTTGTATTTTGTGGATTTTGGTAATAACTACGTTGTAATTTGATGTTGATTTTGGCTTCCATTATAGGATAGTCCTTTTTTAATACCCTGAAAATAAAGTTAAATGTTTTAATACCTCAAATGTTACAGCCATAAATGAACAATGCTTTCTATTACTTTAATAGTTGATTAGTTGATTGGGATTCTTACTACTTGTAAGTATGTTTAGTGGTTTCATTTTATAATGACCTAATTTTACTGGCTTTATGAGTCGATAATATTTGCATTTTAGATTGATCGAGAAAAACCTCGGGTGGTGGAGTCTAAAATGGCGGGAAAATCATTGCTGTTACCCCCGTGCCCGTGCCCGTGCCCGTGCCCTCATGTTAGTCCGCTATAGGGACATTTGCCTCAGCTCAGTCCAGGAGCCTCCTGCTACCCATTTTCTCCTTGTCAACTATCGCGGTTACATACACAGTTACACAGAGATACAGAGGGGATAGCCAGGGCAAAGACAAACCCTTGGAAATATCGATACCATGGAGGGGAAACGGCGTTTCGGGGGTCCGCCCTCGGCGTCCAATCCTCCTTCTAAGAGGTTCCAGCCCGAGGAGGAGGAGGAAGAATTGGACGAGGATGTGTTTTTGGAAGAAACCCTTTTGAGAGACGAGGAGCTCCTGCAGGACAGCGGCGTGGAGGGCCTCGCTTCTCGCCTCTCTAAGTGGAAGAGACCGCATTTGCCTTCCACCTATGTTACTTCTGCCTCTCAAAGCATAGGTGCGCTTTCTCCCCAATTTACTTTACTTCATTCGTATTTATATACTTACTTCCTTCTCACATTTTGAATTCATAACTCAGTGTATCTTCTTCTTTGTTATGAAAACAGCTAAATCCAAACCTGTAAATCCTCATACTGACTTATTATCTTCAACTATGGTATGCAAACATGTGAATTCAAAACTACCATTCCCAACAGCATTAACTGGCTGGCCAAACAGGGAATATTTAAATGTACCTCCCATTGAAACGTTTATATGCATATAAAGGTTTCAATTTTGATATCTCCGCATCTTATTGTTGGGAAAATGAAATGAAATATTTGTTATTATCCACTAATAACCAATGGAGAGTTTATGTCACTGTAATTGGTTGACAAAGCTATACAGAGAAAGGGATGCTTAATACAACTCCAATAGAAAATTAGACAATTCAAGAGATGAAGCAACTAAAAGAGCTTATAAAATAAGCATGCGATCTACATACAATGTAATATCCAAGGCGGGGAATAAATTAGTATAAATGCTCCTCGATTTGTGCGTTGGTATCTTCCATGTGAGTCGTAGTTGAAAAGATCTACCACGACAGTCAGTGGATTAAGTCATTTGTAGCCCGAGCTCCTTTTAGGTTGGAAGGATCCAAGATCTTTGGAATCATCCTGTAGTAAGTTACTCTTGTCTCGAGGTAACTGTAGAATGAACGATGGCACACATTTTTGATCTTTATATTGCGTTTGGGCAAGAAAAAACATTGTGCATATTCTAATAACAGATTTTCTTGCCCGTGCCTTAAAGGGGGATTATAACGATCTTCTTGTCTGGGCTAAGTTAGAATGATCCTTTATCTTTGGCTCCCTACAATAAATTTTGTGGATCTGCTACTCTCTATGAAGGCAATGGTTCGTTTGGCGGAACAAACTCTTAGAGGGCTCAAAATTGTAAGAATCTGAGTGGGATAGGGCAAGAATAACCCTCACCGGTAATAGATTGATAATATAGGTCTCTCCAAGCCCCTGCAAGTGATCTCTTAATTGAGATATCTTCATTAGAAACGATGCCAAGTCCTCATCTTTTGATTTCATCTTGTATATTTTATTCGGCAAAGACATCTTTTGTCATGATGTACTCACATAGTACACGTTAACTAGCTTGTCATACATAGCCTTGGAAGTTTTCAAATTTGCAACAAATGGACCAAGAGGATTTTTGATGGATTCAACCATGATCGTTTGTACCCTTACTTCCCCTTTCTTTTTTGTGTTATTTTTCTTAGGGCTGAGTTGTTATTTGCTTTGATAATTGCATTAATGTACTTTTCATCATTTACATATTCATTCACCCCATAACATCATTAACAACATATGCAATTATATAGAATGAACAACATCATCAACAGTGCAACGAAAATAAAAGGAGCATCAAAAGGAAAACACACACACATAAAGACAACATAATTGGTTAGAGACCAAGGCAAAACCCCAGAAGGGGGAAAACCCAAAATTCTTCTTCTTCTATTAGATTTCATCAATTGTTCAACTGAGATACAAAGTACAAAATATCTTGAGCTATAAGTCAATATATCAGGATACCTCGGACCTATACTTGTCTTGTTCACAACTTTGTTTGTGAACAAGACTATAACATTATATTGTCATCAATAAATTCATCAAATTGACATCAAGGTTGCAATATCGGGATATCACCACTATTTTGAACTGCAAAGATATAATTGAGCTATGATGTCAATAATGTTGGAAAATGTAACTAGGTTCAGTCTTCATTATTGTACTTGAGTCAAATGTAATATATTTGTCAAAAGAAAGTGAAAAAGAATTTTATTATTATTTTGAATTGACTTATTAAAGCACGGGTTTCATACTTGGGTCAATTATAGGTCAAACCTCCATTGTAGGCTTTAGGTTATTGTCAATGTCGTTTATTGTTTGAATCCTCCATCAAGTCATCCACTCATCAAAGACAACTTCTTCAAAGTCGGCCTAAAAAGAATTATCATCAAAAGAACACATGTCGGCTCAATTAAAGAACACATCTCTTCATGATACATGTTGACTCATTTAGGATGGACGAACCACTATATATACCAGCCTGGGATCTTCGCATTTCACCAATTTAGAGCTCGCAATTTCAGAGAAATTTTGGTGATCACAGAGAGGAAGTTTCAGTGCATCTCAGAGAAAGTTTCGGTGAAATCTCAGAGATGATTTTGGTGCTAATTACAGTGAGAAGTTCAGATCTCAGTGAGACATATCCTCGGTGCTATCACAGTTAAGGAAATGCTAATTGTTTAGTCTACCACAGTTCGGTGCTTCCACGTTTTGATGCTATCACATACCACAGTCTCGGTGCCAATATTGTCTTGGTGTAACTAGAATATGGTGGGCTCGATGCCACCACATAATTGAAGTCTATCGTTGCTATTACCTCATAGATATTGCAGTAATGATGTATTCGATGCTAACACAGTGAAAGGAAGAAGAGTGACTTGATGGAGGTAGTCTCGAGTCTAAATTGTAAGGTCTTGGTCTTCTCATCTTTGAATCTACCGAAGGAAGAATTTGTGACTGGGTTTTCCCCTCAAGGGGGGTTTTTCCCTGGCAGCGTGCCTATATCTTGTGTTCTCTTCTTTTGTTGTTTGGCATTAATCTTGATGATAAGAAAAGACAATCAAGAAATCTAATACTAATAATGAAAACATCACAAGTTAATGTCATAATAAGGGAAATTGTTTTAATTGCAAACTCTTATGGATTTCCCAACATGGTATCAGAGCTATGGTCATGGTCAAGGCAGTTTGAAGAAGGGCAGTTCTGGGCTAATATGATTACAATGAGCATATTAAAGAATGAAGAAGAAAGAAGTCAAATTATTTCTTAGAATACTCAGTACATCAAAGTAGTGACTTCACTATAAACTGTATATAAGTAACAGTGAAAACAACAGAGACTGTTTTGGTGATATAACAAGTTCAGATCTTTTCAAAATGGATTCATAGCATTTTTGGTGAAGTCACAGTCTTGAAGGGCCAGTGTTGATTTTTCAGTGAAGACACAATAAAGATATAAGTTCATTATGTATTTCAGAAATGGCTTCAAGTATAGTAACATAGTCTTAATGCATTCACTACTTCGGTACAATCACATGATAAAGGGTTCATCATTGTAAGAAGATCTCGGTGCTACTTCAGAAAGAAGATCTCAATGATACACCTTAGTAAGGAGGTTCGGTGCTTGTGCAAAGTATTCGGTGACAAAACATCTTCAGAGATATGGTGAAGTCACAATCATGAAGAAGAATTCAAGCTCATTATGGTTGAAACACGATAATATTGAAGCAGTGATATATACAGTGAAGTTGTTCATTTGGTCTACAACTCGTTGAAGAAAAAGGGTCTTAGAATAGCTGCCCATGAAAATCCCCCAATGATCTGAAGTATCTACAAGAAGTATTTAGTTTAAAGGGAATCCAAATTCTGTCTTATAAAGAGCATAAGGTACCAGCTTAAGAAAATCAAGTGAGTACTCCGTACTCAACAAGATACACTTGCAACAAGTCTAATAAAATCAGAGGTATGTAATTCACAAGGTATGCATGTTCATAAGCATTTGAATTTCTATTGTAGTTCATATAATCCTTGTTTCTATCTAGTCTAAGAGTAAGAGTGTACTCTTAGAAAATTAATCCTCTCCCTCTAGGATTTACAAGTAATCTAGGATTCCAAGAAAGAATAACCTTTTATAGAATTCCATCCTCCTTGGCTATGTAGGAAATCTAACCTAAAAATTAAATCACGTTCTTGGTATCACATGGTTTGCCTGTAAGTGTGTATTATAGGATCTTGGCCCAGTACAAAGAAAACACTTCAAGAAATCTTGATCAGGTTTGTCAATAAACATCTCCATCTCTAGGAATGTCTATATATCTTATAAAATTCTCTTTATCTTATTTTTGAAGTTTGCATTACATTACTAACATCATTGTTTAGCTATCTTGAATCATAGAGATTCTTGCTTAGGGAGATTCATCTTTCGATAAATCTACCCCTCTCTACATTCTTAATTGATTTTATAGAACTCTAGATAGGTTCTCTGGAAAACCCTAACCTAACGGTATGCTAATGTCAACGTGTGAAACCCTAGCTACTTAGGGTTATTGAAATGCTACTTGAAGTTTTTGTTGATGATGTCATGTTTGGGATTTCGATATGATCATAAAATCTTAACTTGTTAGTGTTGAATGATGTTTGTCTGAGATTTCGAACCTTTGAAATTTTGGAATAGTATGGTTTGCTTTGCTATGAAACCCTAGATCCTTAGGGTTTGGTTGAGCCTATAAGCAAAACCTTTGTTATATGTTTAAAGTAAGATCCTAAGAATGAAGCCCTAGGTATATGTGTGTGTGTGTGTGTGTGTGTGTGTGTACAGTTGGTCAAAACCCTAGCTTGGTATAAGTCAGTATATGTGTAATGTTGTCGGACATATGTTATGCTTATGCATGATTATGAATTCCTAGATATGTGTGTTGACCTAGTTATTGATTGTCATAAGTCTTAGGATTTAATATAGCCCTTGTTTGAGATTCTAGGATGATGATCTTTGGTAAATCTAGGGTTTTCCAGCTAAACTCTAGTAGTAGTTAAATTCTCTACTATGTGTGATATAACAATTTGAGATCTATTTATATAATGATTGTTGAGATTGTGAAAATGAAATTCTAGGGTTTTTGAGTTAAACCTTAGTAGAAGTAAAACCTCTGATGTATGATGACAATATGATGATTTGAGATTTGTGTAAGATTGTTGAAATCTAAATTTTGGTTGGGATTGGTGTTTGATTGGAAATCTAGGGTTTGCAACTAACCCTAGTGGAAGTTGGTCATGACTAAACTGTGATTGGTTTTGATTGGTTCTTTTGTATGAAATCTAGGATTTGTATGAATCCTTAGTGGAAAGTCTAACATATGAATTCTGAAAGTTGTTAGAGGCCTTGTAGATCTATATTTGTTTGAATTGTTTCTAGGGTTTGCTATATGTTGTAGACTATGACCATTGGATAAATGCCAAGCATATCTTGAGATACCTACGTGGCATAATACATTATTGCCTAAAGTATGATGGAAAAGAAGTCATGTTAACATGTTTTACCAATTCCGCTTGGGGTGGTAGTGACACTGATGGAAGGAGCACTACCGGTCGATGTTTTAGTTTGGGATCTGCAATGATTTCATGGATGAATAGAAAACAAGATCTTGTTGCGTTAAGTAGTGTTGAAGCAGAATATGTTGTTGCATGTGAAGTAGGAAAAGAAGCTGTTTGGTTAAGAAAACTCTTATCAGATTTGTTTGGAAAGCCTCTGGATCCTATGGTGATAAATTGTGATAACCAAAGCAACATCAGGATGTTTGAAGACCTTGTATTTCATGAAAGGACGAAGCATATCAACAACAAGTACCACTGCATTAGGAGTTTGGTACAAGATTGGGTTGTGAAGCTACAATATATTTTGACAGATGAACATGTAGTTGATGTGTTGACGAAATCTCTTTTGAATAAGAAGTTTGAATATTTAGAAGCATGCTTGGTTTGGTTGATGTTACAAATTTAGTTAATAGGGAGTGATGAAGCATCTCATGGAAAAATGCTTGGGAGGACATTTGGCCAGCTTATGTGTTGATGTCTAGATGTTGAAGTAGGGAGGGTGGCGTTGGTCATGGAGCTTCGACCTTGGATACACACCTAGATCCCTGGGTTGATAATAAAGTTCAAAAGCTTGATGGTACCTAGAGTGGCTAAAGCTTGAGTTCACGTTAGTCCCACCTGATTAGAGTACCCTGGTCAGGTATCTAATCTATAGCACTGAGTGTGCTAGAACTCTTAATAGTTCATTTCATTTTGAGATCTTCCATGTACCTTCATATGTATGTAATTATGAATACCTCCCTAGTTAAGAGGGAGTGTTGAAGAATGTAACTAGTATCGGTCTTCATAATTGTACTTGTCAAAATAACTTTTATTATTAAAGAAAATGACTTACTAAAGCATGAGTTTCATGCTTGGGTCAATGTTTTCTAGGTCAAAGCCTCCATTGTGTGAAATTTCAAGTCTGAAATCCTATTGCGGTAGCTGGAAATTATTCTTTTAATTGTAATTAATTTAACAATTTATTTGCTACGGCAAATATTTAATAAATCACACTGCAACCTTTACAAATAATATTGTGGAAAAAATAGCGCTGGAAATTGAGAAATATGCTAACGCACACATAAAAATTAACACAATTATTTTTGGACAAATCTCCTCGAAAAAACCCAATGTGGGAAAACCGATGCAACAAATGAGGGTTTTATTATTATTCTTCAGCATCAAATTCGAGTACAATAATTTGGATGCCACTTTGACAGTCCAATCTAAGAGAATCACTAGCAAAATTATTGTGAGGATTTTTCCTCACCCCGCAGCTGATTTCAGCTTCCAAAACTGGCCCCTTAGCAATTCACACTACCTTCTACGTCAGCCTTATTGAGAATTCAATAGGCCAATGTGTATGTTAATTCTCTAATTTGATAACTGCTTGTGTTTTCTTTTTACTTATTAGCTTTGATATTTCTTATTCCAATGTGCAATACATTAAACAACTACC
Organism: Pinus taeda; assembly: GCA_000404065.3. Taxonomy (NCBI): domain Eukaryota; kingdom Viridiplantae; phylum Streptophyta; class Pinopsida; order Pinales; family Pinaceae; genus Pinus; species Pinus taeda. The sequence goes on along the minus strand of APFE031003350.1, from coordinate 120,859 downwards.
AAAATAGTAAGAACAATGACACAGTGTGTAGGCTGCAAGCCAGGGCCAAAACCCCTCCTCTTGAGGGGAAACCCGTAAAATCTCTTCTTATCTTTAAGATCTTTCAATTGACGAATACCATGACCTAGACTCAAACAAATACCCTCCAAGATCAAGTCTTCCTCGACCTCCTGCTGAAATATCTTCGACCTCCCAATAGATCCGAAATTCTGCTCTCCAGCAACTACTGCTGCTTCTCTAGGAGACTTAGATCTCCCTCTAACTGCTTTTCCCTTAACCTCGCTTGCCTTGATTTGAGTCTTAGGACTAGTAGGAAACCCTAAGAAATCGTCGCTTGCCTTCTTGCTTTTCTTGCTTGCAAAATCAAACCTTAGACTTTCCCAACACAGAAACCCTAACTTCGCACTTCCAGAAGAATGTAGAGAGACCCAAACACTTTGACTTTCCTTGTCCTTCTCTTCTTCACACTTCCTTCTTCGACTTTCTGTTGGTTCCTTCTTCGCATGAGAGAGGAGTGAATGAGTGATCCAAATGGAGGACGAGTTCTTCTTATATATAGGCTTCCTTCAAGAGTGGACGTGGCTCTTCATGTAGGGTGACTTGACAACTCATGTAGGACGACTTGATCTTAGAGGTATTTTGACATTTTCAAGACAAAATAAATTTTCTTTTACAATTTACAATGTGCCCATAGGGTCTTCTATATATGACAATGACTCTTATACCTAGGACAAACCCTAGAAGCACTCAATGGGTGCTTGACCTATAAAATAAAAGAACTTGAGCATGAAACCCATGCTCTAGTAATAATAATAATTTCTTTTTCATTTTATATATACAAGAATACATTTCGTACTAATGAAGATTGAACCTAGTTACACATTTTTCAACAAGCCTCTATGTAGTGCTTGCACTGGCCTTGCTACTGTTGCCTCTAGAAACGCCTGAAATCTACAGCTCTGTTTCTCTCTGGCTCTAGAACTTATTCACTGGTCCTCTTGATCAAAATCCCAATCACCGGCTACTGAATCAAGTTATCCACTGCTCCTCCAGCTAGATTGTGTTGGAAAATGTAACTATGTTCGGTTTTCAATAATGTACTTGAGTCATTATGTAATGTACTTGTCAAAAGAATTAAAAAAAGAATTATTATTATTATTGTTGTGACTTATTAAAGCATGGGTTTCATGCTTGGGTCACCATATTTTAGGTCAAAGTCCCCATTGTGGACTTCTTGGATTTATTGAGTCTATAGAGTTATTGTACATTTAAAGAGACCCTTCTTGGGCTTTTGAATCATGTAAAAAGGTTAAGTATTGAGTCAAATATGAATTACGTAACCTCCACACCATGTCGGCCTAAGGGAAGATTAAGTCGGCCTAAGGACCCTGTTCGACCCCTCAAGAAGCCTATAAAAGGGAGGTCATCGAATTCTTTTGTAGCATCACTCTCTCATCAAGTTCGAATTCTCTTAGCTGGGCAGAAGTGCGAAAATCTCTTGTTGTTGGGTAGAAGTGTGAAGTTTTCTTGTAGATGGGAAAATGTGCGAAGTTTGTTGCGGGAACCCGAAGTGAATGCGAGTTTGGGTGAGTCTAAGGAGACAAGGACAATTGGAATTTTGGTGGTGGTCTCTCTCTGTTTCGTGCTTTGGATTGGGAGATCGAAGTCTTCCAAGTTGGATTGCTGCCTGAAGCTGTAAGTTGCTGCATAGTCAAAGTTGTTGGGAAGAGGTCGAAATTTTGGAAGGTTGACTTGGTGTGGAGGGAGGGTCTGGTCTTGATCTAGGGTGAAGAGTCTCAGAGAATACTATTGAAATGAAGAATTATCTTGATTGGGTTTTCCCCTTGAGGGGCGTTTTGCCTTGGCATGTGCCTACATCTTGTGTCCATTGTTTTATGTGTTGCTGCTTTTGGTAATTGCTTGATGAACGAAAAAAAGAAGATATAAAGAATAATAATAATAAGAAACATCACAAGTAATTATCAAGATCAAGAAAATATTTACTGTCTTTCTGATTTTCTAACATGGTTTCAGAGCTTTGGTGAAGAAGGAAGAAAAAGGAAGTCTCAAGCACTCGATCCATTTATAGGTACTATCTCAGGGAAGGAGTCTATTATATTCAGGCAAGATGTCTGACTCAATCAAGGGTGAGAACAAACTTGAAGGAGCATCTATAACTTCAGATCTTGGAAGAAGAGGATTGACCTAATCCTCGAGAAGAACAAGGTGTTGGATTTGGTAAGAGGAAATGTAAAGAAACCCACAGAAGAAGCCAGTGATGTCGGCAAAGCAAAATTCAGGGATTTAGAATTAGTGGCTATGACTCTGATAGTAGAAGGGATAAAAGACAATCTAGTCCCATTCATAGCTAACATCGATCATGCTTAGGAGATGCATGAAGCCTTGTCGAAGCTGTTCACTATTAAGAAATTGGTCAAGTAGCAAGTTTGAAGAATGAGTTGAGGAAGATGAAGATGACTAAAGAAGACACTGTGGCAACCTTCTTTGTTAAGATAGCTAGACTCAGTGATGATCTCTTGGCCATCTATGAGATTGTTCCGGACAAAGAACTGGTGATCACTACTATATTAGGATTGCCACCCTCTTGGGGTGCATTTGCTGCAGGTCTCAATAGTTGGAAGGTAGCTCCCAGCTTTGGAAAATTATGGACCGCCTGTAGTCAAGAAGAATAAGGATCTCAATGGTTGCAAATCCTAAAGGAGTATCAAATGCTTATGTTGCTCATCATAAAGGAAAGAGATGGAAGGGATTGAGGAGGAAAATTGACATGTCCAAGATAGAGTGCTATCATTGTCATAAGAAGGGTCACTACAAAAGTGACTGTCTCGAGAAGCCAAGGAATAAGAAGAGAGGAAGAGATCAAGGCAACCTTGCTATAGAAGGAGACTCAAATAAAGTCAAGCTCGAAGAACCTGACATTAGGGACTTACATCATTATTAAGTCTTTTACTTGTAGCTTTACATATCTTGTTTTATATGATTTAGAATTTATAGGTTTTTAATATATTTTGGAAAAGACAGTTTTGTATTATTTATGTAAGTTTGTAGGTATCCCTCAAGCTTTGGAGGGAGCTCCAAACAACTACCTAAGATAAGTATCTCATGTCTTTTCAGTTTTGGGTTCATATACTCATTTTGTTTTGATTATTTTAAAATACTAATCACATTTCTCCCTTTGTTGACTTGATTAGGAAAACATCCGAAAGGAGGATTTCTCAAGACAAGGTTAGTCAAGAATCAAAGGTATGCTTTGAATATATTGATTGAAAGGATTATTCATTTGATGATCTATTACTAACTTTGTTATGACTAGTTGTATTGAATCTTAGTGATTCTTGTTTGGGTGATTCATCTCTTGATAAATCTACCCACCCCATTCATATTCTTAATTGACTATATAGAACCCTAGATAGGTTTTGAAAAACCCTAACCGAAGGGTATGCTAATGTGAATGTCTGAAACCCTAAACTACTTAAGGATATTGTGAAATGCTAGTTGAAGTTTTATTGATGAGGTCATGTTTGGTATTTTGGTATGATTGGGAAATCCTAACTTGTTAGGATTGAGTAATAAGGTCTAAAGTCTTATAACCCTTGATGTTTTGGTAGTGTTGTTTTTGCTATGTTTTTACATTGGAACCCTAGCTCATTGGGGTTTGCTCGAATGTTTGATCAAGACCTTTATATTGTCTTAGAAAAGATTTCCTTGATATGTGTGTGTTTATCTGATCAAACCCTAGTGTAATCAAGATGGTTGTGTGTCTAACTCTTATTGATCATTGTGAAATTGAGTTTGATTAACACATGATATGAAATGTCTTTACATGATGATGTACTATATATATATATATATATATATATATATGTCCTTTTGGTTGAAATCGTAGTTTGGTCTAGGTTAGATGCATTAATATTGTTGGACATATGATATGCTTATGTATGGTTATGAATTCCTAGATATGTGTGTTGACCTAGTTGTTGATGGTTATGAGTTTTAGGATTCAATGTAAGTCTTTGTATGAGATTCTAGGATGATATTTAGAAATCTAGGGTTTTATTGCTTTAACCCTTGTGAATTTGAATTATCTAGTATGTTTGATATAACAATCTGATATCCATTTAAATGATTGTTGGAAAATGAAAATCTAGAGTTTTGCAGTTAAATCCTAGTAGTAACATTGTCTAGTATTTGTGAAATGTAACAATCTAAGATCTATGTATTTAATGATTGTTGAGATTGTGGACTTCTAGGGTTTTGGAGTTAAACCTTAGTTAAAGTAAAATCTCTAAAATATGACGATTTGAGATTTGTGTAAGAATGATTGTGAAATTGGAATTCTAAGGTTTTGGAGTTAAACCTAGATGAAGTAGAAATCTTTGATATATGATGACCATATGATAATTTGAGATTTGTGAAAGATTGTTGAAATTTGAATCTTGGTTAACATTGATGATTGAACGGAAATCTAGGGTTTGCAACGAATCCTAGTGATAGTTGGTCATGTTAGTGACTAATTAATGGTTGATTGAAAGTCTAGGGGTTGGAACTAACCCTTGTGGAAGGTGGTCAGGTTAATGATGAAGCTGTGATTGAATTTGATTGATTCTTTTAGGTTTTGTATGAATCCCTAGTGAGAAGTCTAACCTATGTATTTTGAAAGGGTGATAGATGCTTTGTAGATCTATATTTGTGTGAATTGTTTCTAGGGTTTGCTATATGTTGAAGGAAGGTATGTCATACCTTTGGAAGAAACATTGAAACCCTAGATGGAATGAAAAGTGTTATGAAATAGTCTAGGGTTTATGATAAAGTCCCTAACAAGATGTTGAAGAGTATATATATCTTGTTTGTAATTAAGTTTGGGTATCTGATATGTATAAAGATAAAATGCTTCTATGATTCTGATATGGCTAACGTCATGCTTTTGTAGATTTGGTTGTACATGCTATTTAAGTTGTGCAGGTACACAATCTTCAACTTGGTGAAGATGCTCATTGATGTGATAAGCATGATGAGGATGATGATAACTTGGATGAAGTGGTTGGAAGTTACGAAATATTTTCTGATGACAAAAGAAGAAGGATCTCTCGGAGGAAACCTGCATAGAAGAGGTCTCCCTAAAATTAAGTGGGAGTTTGGATGAAGAGGTGCTTCTTGGTTGAGAGGGAGGGCAAAGCTTGGTATTAATTGAAGAATGAATTTCGGAGGATATGTTGCTGCATGGGAAGTAGGAAGGAAAATATATGATTGAGGAATCTTCTGTCAAAGATTCAGTTGGTATTCCTACTATGGAATGTTGAGAAGCAACATCAAGTTGTCTGAAAGACCCTGGAGGTTTGTATTTGATTATGTACATGTGAAAGTATATTATTAATTCGGGTTGTGTTTGTAAAGGTGAATCTCTCGAAGGATTTGATAGCATGCTAGTTACCAATAAGTTTGATTGGGAGAGATTGGTCATTCTTGATCTGTTGGATTGATGGGTGTTGAGGCGTTGTGAGTGAAGCATTGGTTGACACTTTTTGTTGATGTCTGAGCCCTGAAGTTGGAAAGGTGGTGTTGATCAAAGAGCTCTGTTTTGGATACACACTTGGATTTTTGGGTTGATGGTTAGCAAGTAAGCTTGAGGGTACCCAAAGGGGCTGAAAGCTCGAGTCCATCTTAGTCCCACCTGGATAGATTGCCTTGGTCAGGAATCTAGTCCATGGCATTGCGATGCCTAAACTATTGAGTGGTTGTTTGGATAGATTGCCTTGGTCAGGAATCTAGTCCATGGCATTGTGGTGCCTAAATTTCTTCACGGTTCATATAGTTTAAGATCTTCCATTGTATTTGTACATTATGAATACCTCCCTAGTTAAGAGGGAGTTTTGGAAAATGTAACTATGTTTGGTCTTCAATAATGTACTTGAGTCACTATGTAATGTACTTGTCAAAAGAATAAAGAAAATTATTATTATTATTATGATTGTGACTTATTAAAGCATGGGTTTCATGCTCGGGTCACCATGTTTTAGGTCAAAGTCCCCATTGTGGACTTCTAGGATTTATTCGTCTATAGAGTTATTGTACATTTAAAGAGACCCTTCTTGGGCTTTTGAATCATGTAAAAAGGTTAAGTATTGGGTCAAATATGAATTATGTAACCTCCACACCATGTCTTCCCAAGGGAAGATCAAGTCGGCCTAAGGACCCTATTCGACCACTCAAGAAGCATATAAAAGGAAGGTCATCGAATTCATTTGGAGCATCACTCTCTCATCAAGTTCGAATTATCTTAGTTGGGCAGAAGTGCGAAAATCTCTTGTTGTTGGGTAGAAGTGCGAAGTTCTCTTGTAGCTGGGAAAAGGTGCGTAGTCTATTGTCAGGAAGCTGAAGTGAATGCGAGTTTGGGTGAGTTTAAGGAGGCAAGGAAAATCGAAATTTTGGTGGTGGTCTCTCTCTCTTTTGTGCTCTGGATTGGGAGATCGAAGTCTTCCAAGTTGGACTGTTGCCGGAAGCTACCATTTGCTGTAAGTTGCTGCATAGTCGAAGTTGTTGGGAAGAGGTCGAAATTTTGGAAGGCTGACTTGGTGTGGAGGGAAGGTCTGGTCTTGGTCTAGGTTGAAGAGTCTCAAATAATACCATTGAAAGGAAGAATTATCTTGACTGGGTTTTCCCCTCGAGGGGGGTTTTGCCTTGGCATGTGCCTACATCTTGTGTCCATTGTTTTATGTGTTGCTGCTTTTGGTAATTGCTTGATGAGCAAAAGAAGAAGATATAAAGAATCATAATAATAAGGAACATCACAAGTAATTATCAAGATCAAGAAAATCTTTACTGCCTTTATGATTTTGTAATAGATCGAATTGTTGTGATGTTGTTGCCTGCGCAGTCCCTCTCGACAAATTCACACTCCCTCAATCTGACTCTTCCAGGACTGGAAACCTCTACCGAAATGCTGCCACTCGCCTTTGCCACCTGCTACTCAATATTTGGCTTGAATCCTTCTACTGAATCACTCTGCTACTAGAAAATTGATCTGCCTAGATCATTGAGTGTTTGCACTGCCCAGATTAATTCCCTATCGATCCTTGTGAGTTTCTAGATGTTTGACACCTTATCTCAATTAACTATGATTAATTAACTAGATTTCCTAAGTTTAGACTTAGGAAATATCGAAATATAGGCTAATAGTCTAATTGAGACACTTTTAGGTGGAATTTCCAGAAATGATTTCTGGGTTATGGAGATCTCATGTGTTTTAGCCTTTCCACAAAGTTTCGAGACTAGAACACCTCCGATGCTCCAAAAAAAACTCACTCACTCTTAGCGCGGAAGGTGTTCTAGTGCTGCACCACTGTTGCTACAACACCCTGGCTCTGTATCACCCTTTGTTACACTGCTGATGTCTAGCCACTGCCCACCTACCATTGTGGAACTCTGATGCTGCATCTGTGTTGCTGCTGACACTACATCTGCACTGCAACTCCCTCTCATTTGTTATTGTTGCGCTTGCAACAATTGCAACTGAGAAGCATCCGAAATAAACTGTGCGCTTGCAACAAATGCAACTGAGTTCTCCACCATACCCATCTGTCCTCTGAAATAGATTAACTTAGCTCTTATTAGAGCTTTCGTGAGTATTTTACAACTTGCTCATCTGTGGGAACATATTGTAGCTGGACCGCTCCATGTTGCACATAATCTCTGATGAAACGACATTGAATATCTATGTGTTTCGACCTATCATGAAACACTAGATTCTCGGAGAGCTTGATGCAATTCTGATAATCACAGTAAACACTGGTCGCTTCCATATTTTGCTTGAACAATCTTACTAACAGCTTCCGAAGCCATATAGCTTCGCACTTAGCAATGCTAGCTCCCATATACTCTACTTTTGTAGAGCTTAGTTCTACTGATTTATGCTTCTTGCTACACTAAGAAACCATTTTTGATCCAACACTAAAGCAATACCTTGAGGTACTTTTCCTGTCCACTGAACTGCTTGGCCAATCTGCATCTGTGAATCCACATAGACTGATGTCATCCCCTAGGGTATATTTCAACCGAAACTCGATTATGCCACGCACATACCTTAGATTGTGCCTCATTGCTATCCAATGTACCCTCTTTGGTTCTACCATAAACTGACTGAGGGTATTGACTACGAAGCAAATATCTAGCCTAGTGTTGACTAGATACATGAGAGAGACGATGAGCTATTGATACAAGGTGGGGTCAACATCCTTGTCATCTGATGCATCTATCTCTTCCAGTTGTTGATCATGGGCATAGACATGGGTCTACAATCTTGCATTCTGAATCTCTCTAGAGTATCTGTAGCATATCTTCCTTAATATCCATGTCCTTTTGCCAGACTTCCAATCCTAGGAAATAATGCATGAACTCCAAATCCTTCATATCAAACTCTGTTGCTAGATTCCTCTTACAGTCCTTTACGAGCCCCAATGACCCTGTCAGAAAGAGATCATCCACATACAATACTAAGATGAGTGGCTCACCCTATACCATCAAATAATAAGGGTTGGGATCTGCGTCACTCTTGACGAATCCCGTCTGCTGCAAGTCGTTGTCGATCTGATCTTACCATGCCCTGGGAGCTTGTTTGAGTCTGTATAGAGCTTTCTTCAATCTGCACACATGAGTGCACCTCTCATGGGTCTCGAAGCCCTCTGGCTATTCTACGTACACTCTTTCCTCTATCACCCCATTCAAGAATGTTGTCTTGACGTCCATCTAGTGAATTTGCTACCCCATCTGAGTTGTTAGGGATATAATCGACCAGATAGAAGTGTATTTGGCAACTGGGGCGAAGGTCTCCTCATAATCTATCCCTTCTTTATGTGCATACCACTTTGCCACAAACCTAGCCTTGTACTTCTCCACAGTGTTGTTTGCAATGTACTTGATCTTGTAGATCCAATGAGAACCTACAACTAACCTATCCTTAGGTCTCGGTACTACCTCCCAAACATCATTTGTCATGATAGAGGTGTACTCCTCTACCATGGCGTCTACCCACACTTGATGCTGTGCAACTTCTTGAAAGCTGGAAGATTCTGCAACCTGAGCTACTGCATTGTCTCTTGTTCGTCCTAGAAGCTCCAGTAAACTCCTTTGCATCTCTTAATGTCTGACGAACCTCTTTGCTGGATTGAACACTAATGGTGGGTGGTTCAACCAACTCCTCCTCATTTTGCTTTTACTGCTTCGTCTGATGTGGACTTACGGGATCTTCTGCACCTAAGGAAATGCTAGTACTAGTTATTGTACTAGATCCCTATGACTGTCCTATTGGCGGTCCCACTGGCTGCCCCTGTTGCTAGACCAATGGAGCTTTTGCTCGCGGATTCTGATCTCCTGCAAGCATCTCACGAGATCTCTTGAAAGCTCGGTCCTCCATGAACTTTACGTTTCATCTTACCGCAATCTTCCTATTGCTAGGGATGTAGATCCTGTATGCCTTGAGGTTTTGCTATACACAACGAGAAATCCCTTCTCTGCACTTTGATCCAATTTGGTGCACTTCTCATCTGGCACATGATAATAAGCAATGCTTTCGAAGATCTTGAAGTGATTAACTTTTGGCTTCTTCCTGGTGAAGACTCGCTCTGGCATTTTCTTCCCCAATGCCCTATGAGGACTTCTGTTTTGAATGTTCACTGCTGTGATACATGCTTGTGCCCATAAAAACCTGGGCAAATCCTGGTCATATAACATTACTTTTGCAGCCACAACTATAGTTTTGTTTTTTCGCTCTGCTACCCATTTTGCTGTGCATTATATGGAGTTGTCCACTCTCTTCTGATGTCTTCCTTCGCACAAAAACCTGTGAAGACTTTATTAATATATTCTGCACCATCATTCGAGAGAAGCACCTTCATCTTTTTCCCTGCCATATTTTCCATGAGAGACTTAAACTCCCTGACCCGATCGAAGACCTCATCCTTGGTCTTTAGGAAATAGATCCAGATCTTCTTGGAATGGTCATCAATAAAGGTGACGAAGTATTTGATCCCACTAAGAGCTCTAATGGACATCATACCACAAATATATTAGTGTATAAGTCCTAACACGCCATCTGCGCTGCTGTCACTTCTTGGGAATGCTACCTTAGCATTTTTGCCAAGCATGCACCCTCGGCATAGATCATCGCGTTTTACTCCAAGTTTTGGAACCCTTGTTTCCGTCTCTCTAAGCATCTAGAGTGTTCCATGGTGTAAATGTCCCATTCTCCTATACCATAGCTATTGTCGTTGCCTATTAGTGCCATTAGAGAGTCGCGCTGCAACCTGTACAACCTGTTGCTTCAAACTCCAAGCTGTCTCACCTTCTTCCAACTCGAGTGTTTCACAAACACTTTGTTCCCTACAAAGTGGATATCATATCCCTTATCCTGTCACTAGGATATTGAAATCAGGTTCATACCCAATCCTAGCACATGCAATATATTTGTAGCGTTGGTGCTTTCTCCCGACTCCCTTTGAAAATCAAGAGTACCTCTCCCCACTGGAGTACACTTCGTTCTATTTCCCATCGTATTCTGGAAGTCCATCTGCTCCTTGTAGCTAGAGAAACATTCTCTAACCCCTATCATGTGAGCTGATGCTCCACTGTCTATATACCAGACACTTTGTGAGGCTGATAGGCAAGCAAATTTGTCCTCCAACCTAGAAGACAAATCTGAGGCCCCCTAAATGTCAACTTTGTCAATGGTCACACTGAAGAATTACTGGATACAAATCTGTGTGTTATTCCTCTTCCACTTGACGCTGATTCTGCTATTGCAAATTGCTGCAAAACCCTCTCTGCCCAACCAAGGAATTTGCTTATGTAAAACCTAAGCTGCCGCTACTCCCTCTGCCTGCTGGAATCACTATTCCAGGGAACTCAAATTTTCTGTCACCCTACAATTGAAAATCGAACCTTTTCCCAACAATTCGTCTCGCCTAGCTAGGCATTATGCAACCTCTGAGAATTTCGCCTTTCTGCTCCCTCTGAACAACAAAATTCTCTTCTTCCACTTCTGAGCTTCCTCGCTGATCAATCATGCTCTAATACCACGTGAAAATTTCAAGTGTGAAATCCTATTGCAACAACTGGAAATTATTATTCTAATTGTTAATTAATTTAACCATTTTAATGCTATGACAAATACTAAATAAATCACACTGCAACCTTCACGAATAAAACTGCGGAAATAATATCGCTGGAAATTGAGAATATGTTAGCGCACACATAAAAATTAACATAGTTATTTTTGGACAAATGTCCCCAGAAAAACCCAATGTGGGAAAACTGATGCAATAGATGAGGGTTTTATTATTATTCTTTAGCAACAAGTATGTGTACAATAATTTGGATGCCAATTTGGTAATCCAATCTCAGAGAATCACTGGCAAAGTTATTGTGAGGATTTTCCCTCACCCCACAGTTTATTTAAGCTTCCGACGCTGGCCCCTCAACAATTCGCACTACCTTCTGCATCAACCTCTACGTAGTGCTTGCGCTAGCCTTGCTACCGCTGCCTTTGGAAACTCTTGAAATCTACAACTCTACTTCTCTCTAGCTCTGGAACTGATTCACTAGTCCTCTTGATCAAAATCTCGGTCACCAACTACTAAATCAATTGCTCCTCTAACTTAGATCGAATTGTTGTACTATTGCTATCTATGTAGTCCTTGCACAGGCCCACTGGACAAATTCATGCTCCCTCAATCTGACTCTTCTGGGATTGGAAACCTCCATCTGAATGTCGCCACTCTCCTCTGCCACCTGCTACTCGATCTCTAGGTCGAATCCTCCTGCTGAATCACTCTGCTATTGGAAAATCGATTTGCTTAGATCACTGAGTGTTTGCACTGTTGCTTTCTCCATCTACTCATCGACTTTTTCTCATGGTTAAGAGCATGTGTTTCCTCATAAGAGGTCACTGGTTCAAAACTAGAGGGGGGTAGAGTATGTATGCCTTCGTAGACTTAGCAGTGAAATTGTTTTGCGGAGGTGGGTCCCTTGCCCCACAAACAAGGGGGTCTCATATACAAATTTGGTGTATTGCTTGGCTGTGACCTTAAAATTGAATAATAATAATAATCGAATCCTTTGTTGGAGCTCCAACGACCAAGAATAAATCTTAATCAAGGGCTCAGATTAATTCCCTATTGATCTATGTGAGTTTCTAAATGATTCACACCTTATCTCAATTAATATTGATTAATTAACTAGATTTCCAAAGTTTAGACTCAAGAAATATTAAATTCCAGAAACGATTTCTGTGTTATGGAGATCTCATGTGTTTTAGCCTCTCCACAAAGTTTAGAGACTAGAACACCTCCGATGCTACAAAAAAAAACTAACACATTGAAGGCTTCTATGTTTTGTCTTGAGTCATTTGAGTCATTGCCATTTTTATTAGATCCTTCTTGGGCATTTGTGTCATGTAAAAAAATTTATTTTTGAGTTAAAAAGGTTATTTGTCACCTCCACACCAAGTCGGCCTTGTTCCCATGAAGTCGGCCTACATTAGGGCTATTCTACCAAGCAAAAAGGCTATATATAGAGAGGCAATTCGACCTATCTGGAGCACCACTCAACAAGTTCGATCTTCAAGGAAGAGAAGCATAAAAGAGAGCGAAGTAGTTGGAGAAAGACGAAAGAAGTTGGGAAGACCTTATTCGAGTTTTTGGGGTAGCTAACACATGCGGATTTTCTGGTGCCGAAATTGTGTGTCTGCTGTAAGTCCGAAATTCTGTTGTTTAGCGTTGAAGTTCTATACTGAAGTTGCTACTGGGAAGCTGTCACTCGGAGAATTTGAAAGGGATCATCTATTGAAGGGAAGGGCTGGCTTGGTGGTTAGAGTAGGTCTTTGTCTAGGTCTAAGAGGTCTTGGATTGTCTCATCTTGATTTGAATCTACTAGTGGAAGAGTTGGATTGGGTTTTGCCCTGGTTGAGTGCCCACATATTGTGTCTCTTGTTCTTGTGGTCTTCATATACATATAATTTGGTAATTGCTTGATGAAAGATTAACTAATAAAGAAGTAAAAGAAGCCAACATATTTCACAAGTAATTATCAAGAAAGAGGAATCAAACCGTAATTCCTATAAGCATTGATTTCTCAACATGTGGCCCAAACAAAAGAAGAAAACACCTCAAACTTTGTACAAGACTACCCAAATTTCTCCTCCAAATCCTCGATTTGCTTTCTATCATTCTCGACCTTCAAGCTATCACAAAAGTCACCCCAAACAGAAGTCTATTTCTCCTTCACTTGAGCTCCTTTGATATGCTGCCACTTTAGAGATATAACTTGTGATGTTGTTGCACTTTTGGTGTGGTAATGAGGTCTCTCCTCTCACATATTAATATCTTCTCTTAGGTTGATGTCCAACCCTTCCAAAGGGTCTCCTCAAGTGAAGCCAACTTGATTTTCTAGCACAAGTAGCCCACACCAACATATAAAAATTAATATCTCAACTTTGACAAGGGCTCTCTTGGTGCTTAAAATTGCCCCTTGCTCCTCTAAGGGTGCTCTATCATCTCCAAGTGCCAAGTCATCAAAACTCCTCATGGACTCATATCCACAAATTTGTGTGCAAAGCCCACAAGTTGGTTACACTTGCCCACAAAGCCCATGTGGGTCAAATTTCTCCACAAACTTGTATTCTATGGTTTGGAGTACCTCCCAAGCTACAAATATTAACACTCTACCCCTTATCATTATTGCCATCACCCTGGTTCCTAGGGCCCCATGAGTGCCTCTACATCATTAAGGAACCCATGCACGTCCCAACCCTTGGTGGGCGATGAACTGCCCCACCTTAAGGGTTTGCTAATTGCTTATATCATACACAGCACACTCTCATCTCTTGGAACCTGTTGTAGCGGTTACAACCACACTTTAAAATTCTGCCTAAGCTTCATTTTGGAGCCTCCTTACTAAAATCTCAGTAGCTTATCTCACACTGCTTAGGTACTTGTGCTTTCATTTGAGTTTTATCTTTCACTTTACAGCTTGTGTTTGCTTACTTGCTTTGCCGTCTAACCACAAGTTGACTCCGTGACTTGGTTGCAAATTGGTTCTAACACTGCCTTGATGATCTGCGCAATCCTTGAGGGCAACCAACCTTGCTCTCAGGAAATGCGCAGTGTAACCCAGCAATGAGCTCCGGCTCCAGAATTGTGCAGGCCCAGCTAGCAGCTTGTCTTCAGCTAGGAAACTACGCATAGCAATCCAAGCCAGCAGTGAGCACTCAAGTCCAGAATTGCATAGAGCCAACTGATAGCTTGCCTTCAACTGGGAAATTGCATAGACCTTGAGAGGCAACCCAGAGCCACTCAGCCCAGAAATTGCGCAGAACCATACCGTGCTCAGAAACTGTTAGTGCATGAACCAGAGAGTTGCCCGATCCTCCCCAGAACTGCACAATCTTTCCGGGCAGTGCATGGCAGTGTTCCTGAAAAGCAAGAAGCTTAGAGGAAAAGTGTCCCTGCGAAGTAGAAAATCTATTATTAGCTTCTCGAAGGTGATACATTTCCATCTTTAAAAGTTTCCGCTAAGTGTCGTTGTTGTCCTTGATTGCAAGAATACAAGTCATGAACTCCATTTGCTCAAATCCAATGTTGTTAAAAGCACGATCGGGATTAAATCGACGCGGGAACGAATCGGAAAAAATTGGAAAAATCGGGAAAAAAACGGAAAAAATCGTTTGGTGTTGAAATTTGGTACCGGAGGACAGGTGGTTCCCTTAGGCTTTGATCTTTGGCCTAGGGAAAAGTGTCCAAAAGATTTTAATTTTTCTCCTAAAGTGACTTTATAATTTTTATAAAGTTAAAATCTAATTTAAAAGTGACTTTAAGTGATAAAGTTACTAAGTCTAATTTTAAAGTGACTTTTATAAAGTCAATGAAAAATTAGAAAGGAAAAGTGACTTTGGAAATAAATGACTAAGTGGGTCTTTATTAAAGTGGGTGAATTAAAAAATAGAAAGTGAGATTTAAATGTGCATTTAATCTCAGCCATTGATCTAAATCTATTTCAGCCATTGGATTTAGAGATCACCCAAAGTCACTTGGATCACCCAAAAGTCACTTGGAGTTATATTAAAGGAGGAAAAGGAGGAAAAGATCATTCATTCTTTCATGAGCAGATTGGGAGAAGGAGAGCAAGAGAGCAAGGGCGATTTCTGGACAAGA
>APFE031003350.1:64275-104408 GCA_000404065.3 Pinus taeda | reverse complement strand
GCAAAGGTAAAGGTAAACAGGTAAACACATAGAAGGACTATTCCAAGGTGAAGTGTTGGAATTGTCAAAAGATGGGACACTATGCAGTTGTGTGTCCGGAGAAGAAAGAAGAAGAAGGGGAAGGACCAGAGTTTGGCAGCATCAGCAGAGATTGAGGATTTTGCAGGTCGTTTTGACCGGGAGTTTGCATTCACTATGTGTGAGTCCTCTAGTGCAGGATCACCTTCCATACAGGTTCAGAGGGAGCAGGCTTTTCCCTTGATTAGCGGAGCATCTATAGGTATCTGGTATGTAGACAGTGGGGCTTCACGTCATATGACAGGAGTCCGTGAGTACTTCTCAGAGCTTTCAGAGAGTGACACTGATGTAGAGGTAGTACTCGGTGATGACAGAGTTGTTAGAGCAGTCGGGGTGGGGACACTGACATTTCAGAGGGAGTCCAAACCTCCCTTGAAAGTGACAGGTTCTTTATGTGCCAGGGATGAGGAAGAACCTCATATCTGTCTCAGCTTTGGAGGACAGAGGATATGAGGTACTGTTCAGGGGAGGACAGGTGTTGATGTATCCCAGGGGCGCTCCAGCTGATCAGCTAGAGTGATAGGTGTACGCCATGCAAAGGTGTACAGGTTTGCATTCCAGCCCCTTTTGGCATTGAGTAGTAGTACCGACAGCAGAGCTAGCAGTTCTGAACAGTGTGAGATTTGGCACCGCAGGATGGGACATATGTATCATGGAGCCTTGAGGACCTTGCGGGAGATCACTACAGGTATGTAGATTTCAGTACTGATCACTTTGATACTTGTAGAGGATGTGCTATGGGCAAGTTTGCCAAATCCCCTTTTCCCAGCAGTGACAGCAGAGCGACTGGGATACTTGATTTGATACATTTTGATGTGAGCGGTCGGATGTCTCATGTTTCCTTGAGTGGATATGAGTACTATGTTTTATTCATTGATGATCACTCCAGGAGGACCTGGATTTATTTCTTGAAGACCAAGAGTGAGGCCTTCAAGCAGTTTCAGGAGTTTAGACCTCTTGTGGAGACACAGACAGGTCGGAAGATCAAGTCCCTGAGGTCGGACAATGGAGGAGAGTACACCCTTGGAGAGTTTGTTGACTATTGTGTGGAGGCAGGCATCAGGAGGGAGTTCACTGTTCCTTACAACCCCCTGAAGAACGGGGTTACGGAGAGGAAGAACAGATCCATCATAGGGGCTGCCAAAGCCATGTTACATGATCAGGGGTTGTCATCTTCATATCTTTGGATGCATTACATACTCCTATATACCCAAGGAGAAGAGGACCAAACTAGAGCCCATCTGTAGAGAAGGGTATCTTTGTGGGCTACAATGAGACCTCAAAGGCCTTTCGGATTTATATTCCTGCACAGAGGAGAGTTGTTGTCAGACGGGATGTGAAGTTCAAGGAGGACAGGGCCTTTAGGAGATCACGGGAGTTGGAGTTTCTGGATCAGCCAGACCCTCAACAGCAATTGAGTCAGTCACAGGGATCTAGTGGACAAGGATCAGGAGGATTAGGAGGATCAGGAGGTACATCTATGATGATGTTAGGTCCATAAGTGAGCAGTGGCTCACCGAGCTAGAGGGGTGGTGCTCCGAGTAGGTCACAGAGCAGTTCACTAGGGAGTCCACTTATGGACATGTTCACACAGTACCTCAGCTTCTACAGGTTCAGGTGCAGGCAGGAGGACAACAGACAGACAGTCAGGAGTTCAGGCTACTGATGGTGATGAGGAGGAGGAGTTTCATTCTCCTACGGGAGAAGCATGCTCAGGGAGAGGAAGCCCAAGTGGCTTCAGGACACCTTGAGAGATGCCACATCTGTTGCTGAGCCGAAGAGGCCGGTCAGAGAGAGTAGACCACCTGAGAGATTTTGTAGCTATGTGGCGATGGTTACCAGCATCCTTGACTCTGAGCCTTCTAGCTATGAGGAGGCAGCTAGCCAGCAGGTCTGGAGAGAGGCCATGCAGGAGGAGTATTCTTCTATCATGAAGAATGATGTTTGGGAGGTGGTGCCGAGGCCTGAGGGCAAGTCCGTGGTTACTTCCAGATGGCTTTACAAGGTAAAGCATGCTGCAGATGGCAGCATTGAGAAATTCAAAGCGAGGTTTGTGGCTAGAGGGTTCTCCCAGGTAGAGGGAGTTGATTATGAGGAGACCTTCGCTCCCGTGGCTCGATATACTTCGATTCGCTCCATTATATCGATAGCAGCAGAGATGGGTTGGAAGATCCACCAGATGGATGTGAAGACCGCATTTCTCAATGGCTTCATATAGGAGGAGGTGTACATTGAGGAGCCACAGGGCTTTGAGGTGCATGGGAAGGAGTCCCATGTGTGCAGACTGAAGAAGGCCCTTTATGGCCTGAAGCAAGCTCCCAGAGCTTGGTACTCCAGGATAGATACATACTTGCAGGGGATGGATTTCACAAAGAGTGAGCCAGATCTGAACCTTTAATATATTGTGATAGGTGAGGAGCCTCTCATTCTGGTGCTGTATGTGGATGACTTAATCATTACAGGTGAAGAGAGACTCATAGAGAACTACAAGAGAGATCTTGCAGCGGAGTTTGAGATGAAGGACATCGATTTGATGCATTACTTTTTGGGTTTGGAGGTGTGGCAGGAGGAGGGGCATTTCTTCTTGGGGCAGGGGAAGTATATTGTGGACATCCTTGGCAGATTCCACATGGAGGATTGTAGACCCATGTCGACACTGATGATCACCAACTGGAAGAAGCTTCATGCTTCAGATTCCAAGTTGGTGGATCCTACATTATATAGGCAGCTGATTAGTTCCTTGATGTATTTGGTCAACACTAGACTAGATATTTCTTTTCCAGTCAACACGATGAGTCAGTTTATGTGTGAGCCTAGGAAGGTTCACTGGGTGGCTGCAAAAGACATTTTGCGATACTTGCAGGGGACAGTGGATGGAGTGAGATTGGCAGGTTATACTAATTCTGATTGGGCAGGTTGTGCTTCTAATAGGAAGAGCACTTCAGGGTGTTGTTTTGGGTTGGGTTCAATAGTAGTGTCATGGTTAAGCCAGAAGAAGCAGTCAGTAGCATTGATTTCAGTGGAAGCAGAGTATATGGCAGCTAGTCTAGCTAGTTGTGAGGCCATTAGGCTTCGCAAGAAGTTTTTTGGTTTATTTGGTCAGCGATTGAGACCTTCAGTGATTTACTGTGATAATCAGAGTTGCATTAAACTCACGGAGAATCCAGTATTTCATGATAGGTCAAAGCATATTGGGATCAGATATCATTTCATCAGAGACTATGTTCAGAAAGGAGTTGTGAAGCTTGAGTATATTTCCACTGATGAACAGGTTGCAGATATTCTTACCAAAGCCTTACCATGGGGCAAGAATGTCTACTTCAGAGACAAGATGGGTGTGGTGAGGAACACCTTCCTTGGTAAGAGTGAGTGTTGAAATTTGGTACTGGAGGACAAGTGGTTCCCTAAGGCTTTGATCTTTGGCCTAGGGAAAAGTGTCCAAAAGAATTTAATTTTTCTCCTAAAGTGACTTTATAATTTTTATAAATTCAAATCTAATTTAAAAGTGATAAAGTTACTAAAGTCTAATTTTAAAGTGACTTTAATAAAGTCAATGTAAAATTAGAAAGGAAATGTGACTTTGGAAATAAATGACTAAGTGGGTCTTTATTAAAGTGGGGTGAATTAAAAAATAGAAAGTGAGATTTAAATGAGCATTTAATCTCAACCATAGATCTAAATCTATTTCAGCCATTGGATTTAGGGATCACACAAAAGTCACTTAGGGTTGGATTAAGGGAGGAAAAGGAGGAAAAAGATCATTCATTCTTTCATGAGCAGATTAAGAGAAAGAGAGCAAGAGAGCAAGGGAAATTTCTAGACAAGGAGGAGAAGGAGGCATCAGCTTGGCACACATACCAAGGCAGCATTTAAGAAAATCCTTACAACTGAATGAGAAAGCAGAAAAAAATAGATTTTTGCTGAGAAAATAGTAAAAGGCAGATTTGTTTTTGCACAGAAATTGAGGCAGCTGATTTATTTGAACAGAAATCGAGGCAACTGATTTTCTGCACAAAAATCAAGGTATGTTCGTACAGTCCGTACATCCACATGTACAGTCTGTACATCCGTACATTCCGTACATCCATACACTCCATACATCCGTACAACAGTTTTCCAGCTTGACTGTGAGGCAGGAAAAAGAAATAAGTTGTAAATTTGGTTGCTGATTTTTTGCTGAATATTTTCTCACTATAAAAAGGCATTTTCCAGAAATAAAGAAGTGCTCTTAAACTAGTTTTCCCCAAGAGTTGTAGGGGGTTTTTCCAGGGTCACATTGACCAAAAATCACAGTGTTCAAATATGTTAAATGACTGTTTGTTACTGCTGACTTTTTTTTTATTTATGCATTTTCCAACATTCTGAAAAATTTCTAGAATTTGTGTTTTCAACAAAAATTTATTTTTTCAGTTCTTAAATGTATGGATATGGGAAAGGGCATTTAACTATATGGGAGAAATAAGGTGAAACTGAAAACCGGGGTGGGAAAACAGAAATTTTTATAGCTATCAAAGAGATAAGGTTGTTATTTTCTTGTACATGGGTCTATTTTGAAATATTATGAAACTTGGACCTAGTGATAAACATATCGAGATAGTTTGGTGAAGAAGGGATGGGTGTTATTTTTTGATATATTTCGGTAGCTTCAGTAGAGGAAGTAGCATTCTCATAGCCAATCAGTGTTGGATGAGGCTTGTTAAGGGTAGAGACCTTCAGTGGATAGGTGTTCACAAAATCGATGTCACATGAGAAACTTCCTTGTTGGACATAGCGAGCTATGATGATATAAATTTATTTGCTTGATTAATAAAATTTAAAGAAGAGAAGCAACACTACAAAAGGGTTGTTTTTGCCTCGAAGGAGGGTTTTTTATGAGATATCCTTGTATTATGGATTTCATGTGATGATCATGGTATTTACTTTGCTGGTTCATACATTATATGAGCTAATCTACTAATGGTGTAATGTGTGGTTGTGAATTAGTAATCAAAAAAGAATTTTAAATGTATATATATAGACCTTGTCACTACTAATTCACTCCCCCCTCTAAGTAGTGAACATATTTCCAACATTTTTCTATTGGTTCCATGCAACAATTTCCAAAATCCATGCAAAATTAGCAAGTATCTATACATTAATTTCAATAAAGAACTAATCATCATTTTCATAGCACAAAATTATTAACATTTATCTCAGATCTAACAATGGATGAAATTTAAGGTCAGACATTAATTTTCCACACAACCCTTAATTAATTGTAGCTTGTATTAATTGGAGTAGTCACCCACAAGCCAAATCCATGTTCCAAGGGGACTTGTTTTAGCAAAACTCACCTGGAAAATCATGCTCAGTGCTAAGAGTATGGGATTTTTTTTTTATACAAATGGCTTATTGGCTATTGTAAGCACTATTGAAGTTCACCTTTCTTGGAAGTTTCTCTTACCAAAATACCAATTATGTCCTTCATCCCATTTCTTTCATCGCAAAAGAGAACATATTTTTTTCCTTTGAATGTCTTTCTATCTTTTTTATTTTGTGCCTCTTCGTGTTCCTCTTGGAACATTCTTCAAGATCTTTCTTGATAGCTACACATTTGATTAATGGTGCCAACTAACAACATGCGTTCGTCTTCCTCTCCCTGAAATTATGGATATATTGTCTCACTCTATAGGCTATTCAAATAGATTTATAATAATTTACAAACACGGTGTATTTATATTACAAAAATGAAGGGGAGTATACAAATAGGATTATAACATTATTCATGATAAAATTTTATTGAAACAAAATGTGCATGAAGATGATGTTTTAACTAACCATAACACTTCACTAATAAAACTCCATTCTTCATCTTTTGCTTTTTTTTTTTATCTTAAATACTTTTTAGAACAAATATTATCTCCAAAAGAGCAGCAAAAGTGGGTCACAAAGTCATTGGGTTATGAATTTTAAATCATTTACAAAAAAGGGAAGCAAAATGTTGTTGCAAATGCATTCTCAAGAAAGGATGAGGATGTGGAAGCATTGCTTTGTGCCATTTCTATTATCCAACTACATTGGATAAACGAAGCAAGCGGTGAATGGAAGAATGGCGAAGAAGTGTGGGAAATCATTCAAAATTGTAGCAAGATCTCAGTAAATCTATATATTTAGCTAGAAAAATAATTTGTTATGGTACAAAGATTGCTTATACCTCTTTAATAATTCCAAACTCAAGCAAAAGATTCTTCTAGTATTGCACACCTCTCCTTAGGATGGAACTTAGGATTTTTAAAAACTTTCCACAGGGTTAATAAGGATTTTTTTTGGGATGGCCTTAAATCAAATATTCAAATGTTTCTGGCAGAACGTTTGGTTTCCCAACAAAATAAAGTTGACACAATTCAGACCCCAAGTATATTACAACCTTTATCCATTCCAAGTCAACATTGGGAGGAGGTTTCAATGGATTTTATCTTTGGTTTACCCAAGCCTGAAGGAAAGAGTGTCATCATCGTGGTAGTTGATAGACTTACCAAATATGCACACTTTTGTGTCTTATCTCATCCATTTAAATCTAGTATAGTTGCTACTGCATTTATGGAAATAATTCAAAAGCTACATGGAAACCCAAAGATTATTGTAAGTGCCAGAGATCCCATTTTCACAGGAGATTTTTGTACATAATTATTTTCTTGTCTCGGTACTCAGTTAGCTCATAGCTCATCTTATCATCCTCAATCTTATGGGAAAGCTAATATAGTTAACAACATTTGGAAGGATATCTTCATTGCTTTGTATCTAATAAATAGACACAATGGGTCAAATGGTTTCCTGTGGACCAATGGTGGTATAACACTTCCTTCCATATTGTAGCAAAAATGATCCCATTTATGGCACTTTATGGATATCATCCACCACCCATCACATCATATTTAAGAAAAAATTCTAAGGTTCAAGTAATGGAAGATGACATAGAGCATGAACAAGATCTCCAACTCTTAAAGGATAACTTCACTTTGGTGGATAATATAATGAGATAACAGGAAGATCACCATCACATCGAAAGGCATTTTGATGTAGGTGACTAGGTATTTCTACGACTATAACCTTACAAACAAATGTCCCTCAAGCAAGCTAATAAGGATAATAAATTATCACCAATGTATTATGGTCTGTACAAGGTGTTGCAAAAGATCGGTACTATGACATACAAATTAGAGCTTCTTGCATCTTCCTGAGTGCACCCAGATTTCCATGTTTAATGCTTAAAGAAGGTTATAGATGACAAGCTCCCAGTTCAAACAATATTGTGAGAACTTGATGAGGAAGGAAAAATCATATTGGAACCTGAAGCAATCACAGAAACAAGAGCTTGATAGCTACGAAATCGATAAATTTGAGAGTATCTCATGAAGTGGAAGAACTTACTCATTAAAAATTCCACATGGGAGATAATTTTATATAGAATCATCCTAAAGTACTCAAGCATTAAGGACAACACTTTTTCGAAGGAGAGGGGCATGTTAGGTCCCTATAATACTAGTATATTCCCTTATTATTATTGTCATTGTAACTCCTTATTTTTAATCTCAGGCCCATGTTGTCCCCATATTGTTATTATTGTGCCCCATAGAAGCCCACTATTGTTATTGTTGTGCCCTCACATTATTATTGTTATGTTGACTCTAATTAATTGTGACCCCTTAGACTCCTATATATGTAGAAAGGATGTCTTGTCATTTGTATCATCCACGAAGCAACTTATTTTGAAGTCAATGATCTATATCTTCTTCTATTTTGTGAAGCGGGTTTCATAACATAGAATGGTTTTGCCAAATTTTAAAGTTTATTCAAATTCTCTCATTTATTTAATTGTGCTACAAAGATTAATATGTTAATAAGAATAATTCTCTTTTTGAAAATATTTGAAAAATCATTTTTGAATCTAAACCTTGAATTTTAATACTAACCATTATTTCTATTTTCTATAGTATTGGGGTTTTAGGGTTTTCTTTGAATTTTTTATATATATTGGGCATTTGTGCTTTCTATTTTTCATTTGCGTAGGTGACAACTCAAGAGTTTGAAGAAGAAATTAAATTTTGGAGAGCCCTAGCCTCACCTAGCCTAAACAACTAGGATTTTAGGGGTTTCTAGGCCTCTAAAGCAGTTGTTGAACTAGTCAATGAAGGACACAACCCTTGGAGGGTTTCTTGAGGTGGTATTTGTAACATATATCATGAAAATTACATGTAATAAAAGTTAATAAAGGAAAAAATGATAACCACGGTTGATGGGACACTTATTCCAAGATGAATGTTAGGAAAGACATCTTGATGTGTGTGTTCATCCATTTATTATGGCTAAGGAAATTGGAAAAGACAATGATTAAGGCTTTGGAAAGGAAAAATGGCATTTTTGGCACATTTGTTTATGAAAATAATGAAAATTAGGAGAAAAAGGAGTTGCATGGTCACAAGTTGCATGTCAAGATGAAAATGAAGGAAAATAATGGAAAATGAAGAAAATAGAGGCCTCATTAATAAAAAAATGCTTATGAGGATCACTCCTCATTAATAAAAAGTTTTGGAGTGCTCCCATTATTTTATCTCTCTCTCACTCTTGGACACTTAGAGTTTCTTGGAGCGTTTTGGAATTGGATCAAGAAAGGAAAAGAAGGCAAGAGGAAGGAAGGAGCAGAAAGTAAGAGCATGATCAAATAGCTACAATAGGATTCTTTGCAGGTATCAATTTTCATGTGTGTTTTCGTTGGTAGATTTGGGATGTATGGTATTTCATGTCGTTATTTTGTTGTTATAACATGGTTTTGGTGAGGTGTAACAATTTTTTCAGCTTAGCCTTTCCATTTTCGAATAGCCATGGTCTGATGGGGTTCTCATGTTTTGGTTGAGCTTGATTTCCAGTTGAATTCGAAGCTGAGTGAGGTGGACCTTCGAACGATAGAGAACATGGCTAAATGGTCGTTGAATTGGACTATGGATCATGGTAAAGCCACTAGCCTAGTGATCCCTTAGCCAGATTGTGGGTTGTGGTAAAGCCAGGATTATGCTGCCTCGATGGGCCTAGTAATCCTTGCAAGTGTATGACAAGATATATGGTAAATCCAAGAGGTCATTTACTCTTTGTTGGGCCTAGTAATTTTAGGTTTTGGATATGCAGTAAATCCTTGATAATGGGTCTCAGTTTAGGGATTAGTGATTTTGGTTTGGATTTCTGTAAAGACTAAGAGATTGGGATACATGAAAATTACTCACAGTTTAGGTGGATAAATCCAGTGGAATCCATGCTTGTTTTGGCCTAGTGATTGGGTAGAGATCATGGTAAAGCCTATTATGACATGTATATTGTGTTGGCCTAGTGATATAGGATGGATTACGGTAAAGCCTGGTTTCTATTGATGAGGGTGAGGTGTTTTAACCTGGGGATGCCTTGGTTGGTTCTTTTGGTTTATGTCCCACATTCATGCTTGAAATATGGCACGAGGATAATGACTGAAGAGAGAATTGACTTAACCATTCTATTGTTAGGTGGAATGTGGTAGTCCCTTCCCGGGTTTGGATTTTGCGTCATTAATGAGAGGTTATTTCTCCTTGTATTTCTATGACTATTATACTGATTTTTATATGGATCATATGGCTGTAATTTCATTGGTATTTTTGTTGCCATCATGATGGTTTTCTATGTGTTTTATGGCATTGGCTATCTATGGGTCTCATCATGTTTTTAATTGTAAATGAATGGACAATGTATCTATTACCTAATAGATGATATTGTAGCAAATGATATGAGCGAACAATGGTTCCTAGTGATTCTCAAATAAGTATGAGTTCCCTATGCTTAAATTTGTTGTTTACACCTCTAGATTACATATTTGTGATATGTTTAATGAAATGCATTACATGGCTAGTAGGGATATGGTTAAGAGCTTGTTCAACTATTTTATTTTGCATCATTGGGTCCCTATGATTTTTTTGTTAATAAGATGTCATTCAAATCTCGGGAGTGACCTGGGCTATGGACTTAAAATAGTGGCTTCAAACGCGAGGAAGTTGGCAGAAAAATGGATAAAATAGTCCCTAAATGTTGGCATGCATATAGCATGAGAGTTTCCACAGTCTCCTAGATGCTGGCATGCCTACAACATGGGAGCGTCAAGAGGTTAAGTGGAACCTAGGGGCTATTGCCTAAAGTGTTGGGATGGATCTCAAGGGTCCTGTAGCTAATCTAGAAGGTCTGTATGTTTTGTTTCTATTGACTCAATTTCCTTAAGGTCACATAAGAGGTTGAATTAATCATAATAGTCACATCTTTACCCCAATTGGCATGTTACATGGGTAGATTTGGGAGGAGAGTGTTAGAGAGTGCTATTAGAGCATTGTTCACACCTCAAACTAGATGGGTCATGTGTCTTGGTCATGCATGCATGTCATTTGGATGTGTCTCTCTTACGCTTTCATTCCATGTGCTTGTTGCATTGTGTGGTGCTGATCATGGTTGTAGTGATGTCAACATGTGGAAGCGGATGTTGCTTTTGTGAGATGCATCATGATGAGTGTATGACTTGTTACATGTTGTTATATGTCACTTACATGTATCATTTTGTATGCTTGGTTATATTCATATATGCTTGGTTACATTCTTGTACACTTGGCTCGATGTATCATTCTTGGTTCCATGTATTTGGTTTTAAGTATTGTTCGCTTATGCTTGATTATATGCATTCATGCGTGTGTGTGGTTAATTACACATTGCTTGTGCATGTTGAGGTTTTCATGTGGCCATGTATAGTGGTGTAATGGTTTTTCTCATTCATGAGTTCATGGTATGTGTAATTGATATGGTAATTTATGATTATGTTATACATGTATCACACCAATTTTGTGATCTTGCAGATGAGGTATCCTCCCCGAATTATGGTAATGTACATTGATTTATTGTGATTTGGTTTAGCTGACATAGTATGCCTTGCAAGAAAGAGATCAAATTGCTAGCAAGATGGCAGATAGATTGAGAAGCTTGAAGGAGGAAATAATGAATTTTAAGGCAGAAAATGACAAAATCATACAAACATAAGAGAAATAAGAAGAGGTACATGCTATACTTCCAAAGTTTCTCAGAATTGCAGCGACAAGGGCCACTTTGAATCAGCCATGGATAGGATGAAAGAACTAATGGGGCATATGAAAATAGGTCTCATGGTGGTCACATTTCAACTAGAGATTACACTATTAGAGATGGCAGGTTGTTGGATACTCTGATAGGAGAGGTGATGGATACAAGTACTATTCTAATTTTGGTTCTGATAGACATCATGATCGCCATCATTTTTATCTATACATGAGGAGTGATAAGGGATAATTTCCAGATGATTTTAAGAAAGCGAAGCCACCTAATTTTGATGGAGATGTGAAGAAGCCAAAAGATGTAGATGATTGGATACTTGGGATGAATAAGTTCTCTGAGTTGCATAATTACACAAATAACATGAATGTCAAAGTAGCGATTTTCATCTTGAAAGGTAAAGTAAACATTTGGTGGGAAGATGTGAAACAGGTCAAAGACATCACAGAAGATGACTTGAGTTAGCATGAGGCCAAGAGACTTTTCAAGAGTAAATACTTTTCTGAAAGGCACTATGACAATAAAGCCAAAGCGTTTTATGAGCTAAAGATGGGATCAATGATATATGAAGAGTACACTACCAAATTTCTAGAGATACTAAGGTATGTACCATATCTTAAAGATGAGAAGGCTAAAGTTCAACAATTGTTTAGTGGATTTCCATTGACATTTAGTGATTGAATTGAGTATGATGAGCCTTCTTCACTTGAGGAAGTTATTTGGAAATAGAAACATTGATATGAATAATCAAAGCGTAAGAATGAATCTCAGCAATGATGGAAATGGAAAGACAAACGTAAATATAAATGGCAACAGAAAAGAAAAAGGCCTTAGAATGCAGATGAGAAAGAAAATGTGGCACCACAAAATATGTTCAATGCAGCTAAGCAAGGACATGGGTAAAGGAGCATCTTAAGAGATATTTTCCTTAGAGATTTTGTTATGGTTGTGGATGAAAAGTTGACAAAGGTAGCACACTTCATTCGAGTGTAGTATACTTATTCAGCTAGTGATGTAGCATAGGTCTTCACTAGGTTTTGAAAGGAATTATTTATAGGTTTGGGTACATAGTTGAACTTCTTGATGTGGATCAAGAAGATGAATTCCAAGTAGAACCTTAGAGCATTTTGTAGAGGAAACAACTCATCCTCTGGAATCAAGAAATGAAGCAAGTTACTATATAGTGGAAGCACGTTTGGCCTGATGAAGCGACATGGGAGATGGTTGATGAGATGTAGGTGATGTATCTTTCATTATCTTCCAATGAAGGAAAATGCGTTTTGGTATATTTATATATTCATGTATGGTTGTCATTGTAAACACAATGAATTGTGTGATAAAGCTCGAATAAGTGGTATGTGTTTCATGTTGTTACATTTCTCATCTTGATTTTGTTTTCAACAGGTTTTTCATTGTAAATATTGCATTAAGCTAAGTTATAAAGCTACATGGGTAGTATTTTTTTGTTTTTAGTGGTGTTTTTGGTTATAGGTGTCACAGAACACTGAGAACAGTGTTCCGCTAGGGGGGTCTGTAACAGGCTCAAGTTAAAATTTCATTAAATAAAGTTAATAAACGAAAATAAAAAGGTCATGGGACACATATTCCAAGATTAATGTTGGGAAAAACATCCTAGTGGGTGTTCATTTGGTTTATTATGGCTATGGGAAATTGGCAAAGGAAATGACAAAGGATTTGACAAGGCAAAGAGGCATTAATTATGGGATATGTGGTAAAGCCTGAGGAAGCCATGGTTGTTAGGCATGCTTGGAATATGGAACGAGGGTGATTGGATGAAAATCATCCTTCCAATATTGAGAAAAACTATTAGCTATAAGAAAGTGAAGTAATACAAGAACTATTCAAGAAGCATATCATTTCAATAATTACTTCATATCATTCTAGAAGTAAGAGTATTCACACGTACTTATGCCATTTAGTATTTGAAAGAAAATAAGAGGATGGCATATTCAAGTCTTGCAAATAATATAAACACAAGCACACACATGTTGATTTAACTTTTTTCTTTCCATGAAACATAAGAAATATAGCGATAAAAGATCAGTTATTTCTTCCACTAGTGCTTGTTATTTTTAATAAAAATAAGAAATCAATGACCATGAAATAAAACATAAAAATACTATGATATTTTTCTAGTAATCAACAATGAAGGATCATTTTTTTTGGGGTGAAGGCACTACTTTAGATAACCTAACATATCAACACCATTTCTCGAGTGGGAATTCACAGCACACAAGAAATGTTTTTTCTCAAAGGAATTGATATCAATGGGATGTGAGGTAATGTGAATCCTTGACAAGGCCCATTTAAAAATTGTGGAGTGGTTAAGGCCTAACTTGCAACCTTAACATTTGGAACGGAAAAATACATTTGCAACTTGCGAAAAACAACCAAATAAGAAACAAGTGAAATCACAGAGATTCGAAAATAAAAGACAGTAACATAACATTAATGAATCAACGAATTCCATAAGCCATCAACGGTTTCCGGCGGCGTCATTATTTGATTGGTGTCACCAACTGTTGTTTCAGTCACTTGAATACTCGCCGCACCGGTGTCCGAAGCAGCTATTGGTGGATCATAACTGGTTTCGGCATGAGCTTTGTACGCAGTAGTCTTTGCTGGCATCATTGAACTGTCAACATCAGTCTGTTTCGTGTCATCGGTATCACAAGTGGCCTCCACATTAATCTTATTTTCCTGATCAGTCATCCGAGTAGTCTCATCACTGTTCACAATCTCTTGTAATTTTAACTCAATGGGGCTCTCCTTAATCATTTCCTGAACAGTCATCCGAGTAGTCTCATCACTGTTCACAATCTCTTGTAATTTTAACTCAATGGGGCTCTCCTTAATCATTTCCTGAACAGTCATCCGAGTAGTCTCATCACTGTTCACAATCTCTTGTAATTTTAACTCAATGGGACTCTCCTCAATCACCTCTTGCTGTATGTGATCGGCGTTTGTGTCACAGCTGTTATTCCCATTGCAGGACTGTTCGCATTCTGTCTCTCCCTTTTCTTCTTCTGTATTTTCCTCTTTCTTCTCTTCTTCCTCTGTATTTTCCTGTTTCTGTTTCTCTTCTCCCTCTCCTTCTCCTTCTTGTCGTTGTGACGTTGTAGTCGACATTGATACATCGTCCAACAGAGATGATGTTGAAACGTAGCTGTTAAATATGTGCATCATTTCTGCTCCTTTCTGAAATTCGACCTGAATACAAGCATATTCACAATCAAATGTTATTAATCACAAAACCATTCTTCAATGCACTCTGCCCTATCCTACCCTGTAACCAAACTGCATCCATCAATTATCTGATCTACTTAGATGACAAGAAAGTATGAATACTTACTTCTTGTGTGTCTCGACTATATATGACTGGTATGTGATTTTGGTTGCCCACGTAAGTATTAATACTAATATGCTGGAATTTGTTGTAAGGCACATCCTTCATTATGTTCCATTTCACCGGAAATTTCCCCTTCCATTCACGATCCCAACAATCTGCGGTCCCTTTGAAATCTACGGGCCCATCCATTTCAGCCACGCCACAGAAATTCCCACTTCCTTTCACCTGCATGACTAACCACCCAGACTTTAGACGCACATTTTCATTATACCGATACAATACACAACTGTTTGCAAGACTGCACGATATTAGTTCAATTTATTCAGACAGTAAGAAATTAGGAGGAAAGCGATAAGATTACCGAGAAGAATAAGAAAACTGGACGAGAGGCATTCTCACTCTGCTCATGCTGGGCTTCACCGTATGCTGCAGCTAATATTTTATTTCCTCTGAGGGTGCTCGTCCACACTCCATGTTGCATACTACTAACCACGTTGTCCCTGCTATAAGACTTTATAACAAAAAACTTGGCATTCGAATTCTCTCTGCTAAATCCTTCTGCTGCATCTGTATTTGCGTTTGCCTGCACGATGTGTTCTGCATGGCCCTCACCTTGACCTTGGACTTGGGTGGATCTTTCGCCGTCGCTAACAGCCATTCTCATCAGTCGCTCTGTGATGTTGCCCACATCTTGGGACAATGATGCCACATTACTATTATTAATAGTATAATTATTGTCCCTAAACGCTCTTCCTCTTCCTCTCCCTCTGCCACGTCCTGCTTGAACAGCATTACTATATCTTCCACTGGAATTCCTGCCGGAGCTTCTTCCTCTCCCTGCGTCGAATAAACGTCCTGGTCGTGGTTGAGATTGTAATTGTGGCTGTTGCTGCAATTGATAAAAGCCATCGGCATATGGAGGATAACAATGACTGTTGTGAATATAATTAAGGGGATCTTCATTATAATAACCATAATAACCACCATATAGAGTACCGGGTTGGTTGAAATAATACCCCCCGTTATACCCATTAATATTCACATCCATTGCAAGCCGTGGATCGGGATATGCGTACCCATTCGCATTCGTATCCATTGCAGGTGGTGGAATAGGATATGTGTACCCATTTGGATTCATATCCATTGCAGGCGGTGTATTAGGGTTTGTGTTCCCATTCGGATTCATATCCATTGCAGGCAGTGTATTAGGGTACGTGTACCCATTCGGATTCATATCCATTGCAGGCAGTGTATTAGGGTATGTGTACCCATTCGGATTCATATCCATTGCAGGCAGTGGATTAAGGCATGTGTACCCATTCGGATTCATATCCATTGCAGGCAGTGGATTAGGGTATGTGTAGCCATTCGGATTCATATCCATTGCAGGCGGTGTATTAGGGTATGTGTACCCATTCGGATTCATATCCATTGCAGGTGGTGGATTAGGGTATGTGTACCCATTCGGATTCATATCCATTGCAGGTGGTGGATTAGGGTATGTGTACCCATTCGGATTCATATCCATTGCAGGTGGTGGATTAGGGTATGTGTACCCATTCGGATTCATATCCATTGCAGACGGCGGATTAGGATATGCGTAATTTGTTTGCACATTTGTCACATTATTTAGGTTACCAGGGTAATATACGCCATTATATAAATATGGGACTCGGTCCTGCCACCAACCCTGCCCCTGCGCCTGTATCGTCGTATCTGTATTTTGAATATTTAAGTTTGCACTGTTTCCCGCGACATTAAAATTAGAGATACCGTCACCCTCATGCCCATTATTTGCCATGTCCAATACCCCATTAGGTACATATGGGACTCGGCCCTGATCTTGATCTTGCCCCTGCCCCTGTATCACTCTATTCGTATTTTGAATATTTGGGTTTGCACGGTTTCCTGAAACATTAGCATTAACATTAGCGACACCGTCACCCTCATGCCCATTATTCGCCATGTTTGTAAGTGGAGCTCTCAAAGAACGCACCAGATTATTCTTCTCTCAGTCGAACTCCTTCGAATTTCTGTTCCGAGATACGTATTATATCTTTCAGATCAGATTCTATGCCTGACGAAAAATGGGTTATGCACGAAAAGAAAGCAAGATGTTTATTATATATATAGAAACCTGGCCTCTATACACAACTATATTTGGGGTCGGCCTTTTCCATGGACGCGCTTCAATAATTTCCTCTTCTCGTTATTCCCCTCCCCCATGTTACGGTCCTTATTTTTTCTTATCAATCCCATAAACCATGGCTTTTAGAGCTGATGGATAACCCAAAAGTTAAACCCATGGTTTTCGGCCACACGAATTTATGGACCCTAAGAAGGACAAACCAGTCAAGATTGGCTTTAATTTTGAGTCGGGCTCTTGGGAAGTTATTTATAAACTTTATGAGCATAGTCAAATATATTTTTGTATTTTCATCATTGTTATGAGCAAAAAAAACATAATAAAATCTTGTGCTCCTCAAATGATTTGGGAGTGACCCAAGGAATAATTTCTATTTATATTACATATCAATTATTTAAACACGACTTATTAAAAAAAAAAAATTTCGATTGTCTTAAGGATAATTTCTATTGGTATAAAGTATCAATTATTTAAACAATGAGTTTTTAGAATAATTTTAATTTCAATTATGGTAAATATAATATATATATAAAAGCAATAAATTATATTTAACCGTAACATCTTACGCTAATTTCCAATTATTTATATAGTTTCAAGGAAAGAATTAATTTTCATGCGCCAATTGGATCTACCTTGAGTGGGTGGGAGCAACAACTATTATCATCTCACTCGAGTTCAATTCGCTAAAGTAACATCATTAGATTTTGAGACTTTTCTTTGGGCCTTGAAGTGTCTTACTCATACTTATGAGTTTAATTATTTAAAGTAACATGATGAGACTTTGATTCTTTTCGTTAGGCCTTGAAGTGGTGTGGTTTACCCACACTTATGAGTTGGAGGGTGGTGTGTTTTGTTTCATGGACCAGAGAAGGAAAATAGTAAATGCTAAAGCTACTTTTGATGTACAAAATTTGACCTATAAAACATATGATGATAGAAATAATGCCTCCTTTTGAAGTTTGTTATTGAATGAGCCCTATTGGAGGTTGGAATGTTTTGTGACATGGAATAAAAAAGTAAAACAGTTAATGCTGAAGTAAATTAAGGTTTATACGTGATTGGGATACAATGATTGACCCAAAAAACTTATGGTGATAAACATAATGTCTTCTTTTGAGCCTTGTTTTTGAATGACCTTGAACCTTGAAGAATGTCGTATCCACTCCTTTGATTTAGAGTGTGTACTGTTTTCTTACATGGAAGAAAAAAATAAAAGAGTTAATGTTGAAGTTGAGGCTTATACTTGATTGATACAAAAACTTTTAAGCAAAAAACTTATGGTGATAGAGATAATGTCTTCTCTCAAATTTTATCTAATCATCGGTATAAACAAACATCCTCACCATATTTCAATTAGGGATGGAAACATTATTGTCATCGACTATTAGTCAAGTCATTTTACATCAAACAATAGACATTAAAGTCACAATGTCACCTTTTCTTTTGTCAAGGGGTTTCCAATTTTCAGGGAGCTCACCATGGATGGAAGAGCACCTTTTCATACCAAGTACTTATCATAATGCTTGGCCATTTTGAGGCAACATATGGCTATGCCAACCTTTTTCTTGAATCTAGATTGAAGCAACACACAATTGTTGCACTATAATTGAGACATTGCTTCCACCAACCATGGCCAAGGTGCTTTTCTTGTCATCATTCATCATTTCTATGAAGTTATTTATGGGTTTGTGCTTGTAATTCATGTGATTGATTCGGAGGGAAGTGATAAATGCACTTATGTTCCATGATATTTCTTCATGCCTTATCTTATAAGAAAAGCTACTAGCTGTTAAAGAAATGGTTTCCTTGCACTATACATCAATTTCACCAAGAGAAGGCACTCATGAAGATTTAGTTCATTTTTGGAAGCCAACATGTATACATTGCCTTGCATCTACTATTTTCCACCGTAGTTCTAGTCGACATGGTAAGTCGATAGCTTTATCCTTTCTTCGAGTGTGGATCCCATGAATTGTAGTTGTTCTTGTAGAGGGAAATTTTAATCAAGGAGTGCCTTAATAGAGCACTTGATCAACTTTAATGTCAATAAGAAGGATGCCTTGCAATGTTCAAGATTAATTACGGTTGCCTAGAAACATGTAATCTAAATATCCTCTAGTGATTTTAGGCTAATGTTCTAATAAAAGGAGCCTAGGCATCTATATCATGGGCCGCATGTGTTGTCATTTGTTATAAATTTATTGTGGGATGCCATTTTCAATCATGGTGGTTACCCACTTATCTATTGGACAATATAATGTGCTTAGTGATATGGTATGTGTATTCTTATTCCTACACCATTGAAAGCAATTTGATAATATAACCCATGCATACATGTTAACGAGGCTAGATTTTGTGTCAAAGATAAGGTGGCCCTTAGATATTTTCATAGAAGGGATGACCTTGAATGTATATTAGGAATTCAAACTGATTAAGTCATATAATTCTCTTCCAATTGTTATATTAAGAAGTGAAGCCCTAGTCTCATGAAGTAGTCATAGAAAGCCTCATAAGACAACGTAGGAAAGCCTTTATTCATACTCTTTTCATGTTCAAGAGAAAATTGATTCATAAATTAAGCTATTTCAATACATCCACAATTTGAATCCATAACTGTAGTCATGTGTAGGGGTTTCTAAAGTGAAAATTTGGTTCTCTCAATAATTTTTTTCCTTTAGTGATCTGAATTGGATCCTAGAACACTCTCTAAGTTTTCATGAACTCTTTAGAAATCATGCCAAAGTTTCAATGTCTTATAAAGATCAAGCTCTCAAAGGTATCCTCATAATAGTTTCAATTAGTGATCAACGTGGAGCAACGAGGATCGTTGGTCAAGCGCGTAGACCGTCGGCCTCTGGTAACACGCGTTGCCACGAATTAGCAAAACTGGAGGTCAATTCAAGAAACAAAGGTAGTTTCTGATATGTGATTAGCGACAAGTCACTAATCACATATCGCAGGGAAAACCCCTCAAAGAATGAAAATCCTCATGTGCCCGGACCCAAAATAATTGTAAAATGCAATGGATATCGCGCCGATTGCATCAGAAGTGGGATCCCACAAAAACTAGCAGGATATCGGAAGGGATTTGAGCAGTAAGCAATTTTAACTGAGTCTCCCCTGATGCCATACAACGGGTGCCACACGTCCAGTAAAAGAGAGAGAAAATCATTCACATCCGACGAGTAACCATCATGCTACTTGGCTGTCTGATATGAATGATGACCGTAGGATTTGGAGGCCCCAGATCAACATCGAAGACACGTTCTAATGGATGACTAGATCTGACAGGGTCAACAAGTAGAGTTATATAGCATTTTAGGTTCAATGTGGACGATGCGTTGGCAAAAGATTGTGTTTCGTGGGTATTCTTGGATTTAACGGCTTAAATGGTCATTTCGAAAATGTCCAAGAGAACTCACACTCAATTAGTTATGAAATAGGTGGCCATCTCCCTATGAGGTGTTACACAGTGATGATTTTGCACAACATAGGGATTCAAATGGATAGAGGCAGGGGAATTAGAAAGCCAGGGAGTGGAAACGAACAATCAGAAAGTAGATTGGCTTTAAAGCCACGAACTGACAGAGAGAGAAGCACACAGTAAAGTAGTAAAAAAGCAAGTTAAGAAAACTAAGAGCAGAGAACAAAGAGAAGAAGCCAAGCTGACCTGTAGAAGCAAAGGTAGCATTGAGCCAGATAGAAACAAAGAGAGTCAAAGAATCTGTGTACTCCAGAAAAGGCTTGAGAGGTTCAAGTGAACTCCTTTGTATATGCCTGTCATGTATGAGCCTTAGATTGGGCTCGTACTACTGTGACCAATAGAGTTTGAGAGTTAGTAAGGAGGGTCTATGTAATCTAGAGACTTAGGGGATCCAAGTACAGTCCTGATGATTTATATTTGTTGTGTGAGACTCAAATTGAGCTCACTGTTGTAAAAAATCTACTTTGAAAACATAATAGAGAGGACACCACTGAAGGCTGGACTAGGAGATGTAGCCCAGGAGTATTTGGTGAAATCCTCATTAAACCTGTTGTGTTTATATGTTTGCCTATTATGTTTCCTCTAATTGCTTCAATGCCTATGTATTTCACAATCTTATTGATATGTTGCATAAAATAACATAGGCACATTCATGCACATGAGTCTGTAATACCTTATTGTTTGTCTTAGATCAATTCCAGATCAAGTGGTATTAGAGCTCTAGGTTTCTAAGGTTAGACAAGCTTGTGTTGGATTTTGTTGTTGGATTCTAACTAGGACAAAGCTCAAATTAGGAAAGGAGAATTGGTTCAAGCTAACCCAGAAATCAGAAGAGTCTATCCTAAGAGGAAAATGACAAAAGAAAGTTCCTTGAAATCAGACTCCTAGTTCATGGGTAGTTTCATGACCATGAGAGCCATGGTAGAGGAAATGTATAAAGAATTTAAGAAAGGTAGAGATGAAGATTCATCAAACTCCAAACAAGATAAATGAGCAGAAGAATCTCTCCTCCATGACCATTCTAAAGGCAAAGGGAAAGAAGAAAAGCTTCCCACACCTCCTAATAGCCCTGAAAAGAAAAATAAAACATCTTTCATTAAATTAGATGTTAAATTTGATGTACCGATATATGATGGAGAGTTGAATGTAAAGAAGCTGGATAATTGGATTAGACAGATTGATGTATTGCACAGTGCAGAGCATCGATTCAGACAAAAGTAAGATTCAGTTGGCCAGCCTAGGCCTTGGAGGCACTACCTTGGTATGGTGGGAAGGCAAAACACAAGCTGACATGAAGAAGCATGGTAAAATTCTTTCTATCTCGAGTGGATTTATTTCTGCAATTAAAAAAATGTTCTATCCACTAGCTTATATGCAACAAGCCATGATGAATTGGCAAACTCTTCGATAATTAAAAGGGCAAAGTGTACAAGGCTACACCCAAGAATTTATAAAAGGAGCTTTGATTCTAGGAATTTCTTTAGACTCACGTGAAACTCTGTTGAAGTATATAGGTGGTCTACATAGCTATTTAAAGCACACCATTCTCATGTTTAATCCCACTAGCATAGATGAGGTACTTGTTCAGGCTACACATATAGAGGCTAGAGGCAAGAATGTGAACCCAAAAGTTAGGGGATCATCAAAACCCACTACAAGCAAGAACAAGGAAAGGAGAAAGCGGAAATGGAAAGAGAGGAAGAAAAATTTTGTACAAAAGACCAAGCCTTCATGCACTCACTGCAAGAAGGATGGGCATGATGATGAACTCTACTGGATTTTGCATCCAGAGTTGAAGCCCAAGAAGTTGATGGAAAAAAGAAGAAGACTACTACAACTATTCAAAAAGATTTGGGATCAGACTTAGGAGATGAAACAACGATCACAACCACACGTGTAAAAGGTAAAAATTCTGAAGCATCTACTAGTAATTCTACCCAATCTACTGATAAAGAAGAAAATTAGAGGAAAATACATGAGTTTTTTCATATTAGAGTTATTTCCAAGAATCAAAAGATTGATACTTTGTTTGATAGTGGCTCGCAAGTAAATTTAATTTCTAAAGAAATTGTAAAGAAGTTGGGATTACTAACCACACCTCATAAGAAGCCATATCCATTAGGTTGGTTATGTGATAAAGAAAATCTACAAGTGACTAGACAATGTAAACTTAGGTTTTCCTTTGGGTCAACATTTGCAGATGAGGTTGAGTTAGATATTGTTCCCTTGGATATATGTGGAATTGTTTTAGGAAGTCCTTACTTGTATGATAGAAAATCTATTTTATATAGAGCAAAAAAAAAGTATCAACTCTTTAAAGATGGAACTGAATATATTGTAACAACTCATAAACTCAAGAATAATTATACTCTCATAAACTCACGGCAGATGAAAAGAATTGTAAATTCATGCAAACAAGTTTTTCTAATGCTTGTAAAGGAAAAGAAACCTGATAAAACTAATGTATTTGAGGGTTGTAATGCTAAACATCAAGCTGATTTAGAAAAAGTTGTTTCAAAATATGATATACTATTTGAAGAACCTAAGGGTCTGCCACCTAAAAAGGAAATAGTACATGATATTAATTTGTAGCAAGATGCTCCATTGCCTAACATCGGAATGTACAGGTTGTTCGCCTTAGAGAATATAGAAATCAAGAAAAAGGTATAGGAGTTGCTCGAGAAAGGGTTCATAAGACCTAGCACATCACCATGTGGGTCTCCAATTGTCTTGGTGAGAAAGAAAGATGGCTCATGGAGAATGTGCATTGATTATCGAGCACTGAATAAGATAAATATAAAAAATTGTTATCCCCTTCCTCACATAGATGATCTATTAGATTAGTTGAAAGAAGTTGTTTACTTTTGCAAGTTGTACTTGCATAGTGGCTATCATTAGGTCAAAGTCGCAGAGCAAGATGCATGCAAGACTACTTTCAAAACAAAGAAGGGATTGTACAAGTGGTTAGTTATGCCTTTTGGCTTAACTAATGATCCTGCTACTTTCATGAGAGTAATGAATGATGTACTCAGACCTTTTTTTCGTGATTTTGTCATTGTATATTTAGATGACATTCTTGTATCTAGTAAAACATGGGAAGAACATTTGAAGCATGTAAAGTAGACTCTAGATGTTTTGAAGAAAGAAAATATTTACGTTAAGTTATTAAAATGTGAATTTGGAAAAACATCTTTGAATTATTTGGGTGATATTGTAGGGGGTGGTGAGCTGAAGATAGATCCCTCTAAGGCTGCTGTCATTGTAAACTGGCCTAAACCCAAATCTACTACAAAAGTTAGAAGCTTCCTAGAAGCAACACAGTATTGGAGAAAGTTTATTTCTAACTTTTCCTTGATTGAAGCTCCCTTACATGCTTTAGCAAGATTGAACAAGGTGTTTCAGTGGGGAGGCAAGCAGTAGAAGGCCTTCAACACCTTGAAAGAAAAGATTAGTACAACCCCAGTACTAGCATTGCCCAATATTCAAAGACCATTTGAGACTGAAATAGACTTAATTATGTAGTAGTTAATTATCCCAGATATAATAAAGAATTGTATCCATTAGTACAAAGTGTGAAAAAGTGGAAACATTGTTTAATGGGTAAAGAGACAGCTATACATATTGATCATCAACCACTTCAATATTTACACTCACAAACTAAGTTGTAGCAATCAAGACACTATAGGTGGATGGGTTTTCTACAACAGTTTCATCTTGTCATCAGATATAAAAAGGTCATACACAATAAAGTTGCATACATGTTGTCGAGACCAATCATCAATGCATCTACTATACTTAAGCATAATTCAGTAATGCATGAAAGCTACATTTAACAATATCCTCGAGATATAGATTTTCAAGATGTATATGCAACTTTAAGTCATGGAAAACAAGTAGAAGAATTGGATTATCATGTTAAGGACCAACTCTTGTATCATTTTTGAATGTTATGCATTCCACAAACTGAAAGAGTAAGGATAATACAAGAAGTGCACACTTCTCTAATATCATGTCACTTTGGTGTAAGTAAAATAGTTGCACAGCTGTAAATATTTTCTTATTGGCCAAAAATGAATGAAACAATTTCCAGATATATAAGAGGGTGTACCATGCGTGCCACCAACAAGCCTAGCAATAGAAAATTAGGCTTATACACTCCACTACCAGTTCCTTCTCATCCTTGGGAAAGTGTTTCCGTGGACTTTGTTGGGGGACTGCCTAAGTCTAGAAAAGGTCATGATTATTTATATGTTGTTGTGGATAGGTTCAAAAAAATGTGTATTTTAATACCCTGTAACAAAAAAATTACCGCTGAACAAACTACAAAGTTGTTCATTCAACATGTACGGGTTCATTTTGGATTACCCACTTCCATTGTATCTGATCGAGACTCCCGATTTGCTGGTAAATTTTGGTCGAGTCTATGGGAATTGATGGGCACTAGACTGAAAAAGAGCACAACCTTTTATCCACAAATAGATGGCCAAATAGAGGTGGTCAATAGGACAGTGATCCAGTTGCTCAAAGGCTATTGCAGCAAGCATCCCAAGATTTTGGATGAACATTTGTGTTATGTGCAGCATGCTTACAACCAAGCTAAACATTCTTCTACACAGAGATCTTCTTTTGAGACTTGTTTTGGTTTCATACCAAGGTTTCCCTTGGATTTTGTCTTTGGTAAAGACATAGCGGTTGATGGGCATAGTGATGTGGACAAGGCAACCAAGTTCATTGAACAAATCTAAGAAATTCACCAGGTAGTATAGGAACAACTAGAAAAGCGCCAAGCCAAGTACAAGATAAGGCATGATGAGCATCAGATTGAGCATATTTTCCAAGTTGGTGATCAAGTCTGGTTGTATATCAACAAAGATAGAATGCAAGGTCAAGGTAAGAAGCTGAAGTCAATAAGGTATGGACCTTTGAAAATACTTGAGAAAATTGGTGAGAATGACTTTCGCCTTGATTTACTAGCTTACATGCACATCTATTCAGTAGTTAATGCAGAAAGCTTGAGACTATTTGAACCTTCATTAATTGAAGATCCCGAAGAGAAGAGTAAATTTCCTTCTATTGATGATCTATTTCATGAATATCTCAATGAATTGTAGGAAGATATAGTTCTAGACAGGAAGGTGAGAACAACACACAAAGGGGATGTTGAGTATCTTAGGATTGGACTCAAAGGTTCAAAACCAATTAGTAAAAAATGGATAGAAATTGGGCAAGTGAGGAATCTATACCCTCGCTTGATTGATGCTTAAAAACCAAACTTTGATGGTCCAAAAGCTTTTTTAGTGGGAAGGTCATGATCTGAATTCGATCCTAGAGCACTCCCTAAGTTTTCATGAACTCTTTAAGAATCATGCCAAAGTTTTAAAGTCTTATAAACATCAAGAAATCAAAAGTATCCTCGTAATAGTTGCAATTGGTGATCAATGCGAAGCAACGAGCATGTCAATCAAGCATGCAGACCGTTCGCCCATGGTAATTCATGTTGCCACAAATTAGAAAAACTAGGGGTCAATTCAAGAAACTAGGGTAGAATCTGATATGCGATTAGCAACAAGTCGCTAATTGCATATTGCAGGGAAAACCCCTCAAAGCAGGAAAATCCCCGAGCGCCCAAACCCGAAATAATTAT
Organism: Pinus taeda; assembly: GCA_000404065.3. Classification (NCBI taxonomy): domain Eukaryota; kingdom Viridiplantae; phylum Streptophyta; class Pinopsida; order Pinales; family Pinaceae; genus Pinus; species Pinus taeda. Next base: position 78,562 of record APFE031003350.1, on the reverse strand, counting down.
AAAATGCAACAGATATCACGCCGATTCTGTCGGAGGCAAGGTCCAACAAAAACCAACAGCATATCGGAAGGGCTTCGAGCATTAAGTGGGTTCAACCGAGTCCCGCTTGATGCCATACAATAGGTGCCATGCATCTAGTGGAAGAGAGAGAAAACTGTTCACATTGGACAGGTAACCATCTGCTACTTGGCCAACCGATATGAATGATTACCGTAGGATCCAGAGGCCCTAGATCAATGGTGGAGACACATTCCGATGGATGAGAAGATTTGACGGGGTCAACAAGCAGAGTTGTATAGGATTTGAAGTCCGACGTGGACGATTTTTGGCAGAAGATCGTGTTTCGTGAGCACTCTTAGAGTTAACACATTAAATGGTCATTTCAAAAAAGTATAAGAGAACTGATACTCAGTTTGTTATGAAATAGGTGGCCACCTTCCTGTGAGGCATTATACAATGATGATTATGCAGAAAAGAGGGGACTAAAATGGACAGAGGCACGGGAACCAGAAAGCTGGGGAGCAGAAACAAATAGTCAGAAAGTAGACTAGCTTTAAAGCCACGAACTGACAGAGAAAGAAGTAAGCAGTAAAGTAGTAAGAAAGAAAGTTAAGAAAACTAAGATAAGGGACCAGAGAGAAGAATTCGAGCTGACTTGCAGAAGCAAAGGCAGTATCGAGCAAGAAAGAAGAAAAGAGAGTCAGAGAGTCTGTGTACTCTAGAGAAGGCTTGAGAGGTTCAAGTGAACTCCTCTGTATATGATTGTCATGTATAAGTCTCAGATTGGGCTCATACTACTATGACCAATAGAGGTCGAGAGTCAATAAGGAGAGTCTCTGTACTCCAGAGACTTGGGGGATGCAGGTACAGTCCTTTTGACTTATATCTGCTATGTGAGACTAAAATTGAGCTCACTGTTGTAAAAACTCTTCTTTGAAAACACAACAGATAGGCCACCGCTGAAGGCTAGACTAGGAGACGTAGCCTAGGAATATTGGGTGAACTCCCCATTAAACATGTTTTGTTTATATGTTTCCTATTATGTTTTCTCTAACTCCTTCAGTGCCTGTGTATTTCACAATCTTATTGATCCGTTGCATAAAATAACAGAGTCACATCCATGCACATCAGTCTGTAATACCTTATTATTTGTCTTAGATCAATTCCAAATCATTTAGTAATATAGTAAAATGCTTTAAGGAAAATATGGGTGCAAAATATTCTTTAACACATTTCTCTTTCTCTATTCTTTATCTACATTCTTACCTATTCTTTGTATTTTTTTCATGTCTTTCCTTTTATCTTATAGGATAGTAAGTGATATGTCTATATATCCTAATAAATCAATATTATAACACAAATGCTTAATAATCCACAAATTTTTTCTTTAACCTCAAGTTTAGAGTTTGTTGAGCATTTAATTGTTGAGAACACATTTATCATAAACTTGTATTTTTTTTATTATATAATTTAAATCAAATGCAAATTCATTCTAAAGATATTTAATCCTTGATTATTATGATCTAGGTTCCAACAATTTTGATGTTCATCATTGCATTGTTAGAGCAAACATAAGTTTTTTCAATGTCGTTATGCTTAGCAATTTTACATTCCCTTTGAGTGGGACAAATACTACTTTAAATAGTTATACATTCTATCTTTAGCCATGAGTTCATCCCATAAATTTTCCTCTATATTCCTTTCTTATTTTGATTTAAAATAGATGTACCACTTATGTATGAAATGTAATCACAAAATATAACACCTTAGTGCAAAGAACTTCACAAGGAATAAGATAGTTGTAACATTGAAAGTGTTGCCATTATCATCTTAGTGATTGCTTCCCTTGTTTCATTGAAGGAGGAACCTTGTTGACCATGTACATGTTAATAATTCCAAGAAGCAAAGTACAGAGAAATGAACATTTTTTTTCAATACCATTGTCATCATTCAACTTTAATTTCATTATTGTAATCCAAAATTTTCTAAATTTTTTGTAAATTATTCTAGTATGACTATTATTCCATGAATTAACACGTAGGTAAGCCTATGATTCTTCTCAAAGAATTTTATAGGAAGTTTTTTAACATCTCTAAATTATGTGTGTTTGTAAACAAAGACAATTGGCAGATTTTTTCTCTGAGATATACCCCAAAGTTAGGGTGGAACTCTTGGATGAGGTCTTAGGTGAGTCCTAGTGTTTATCAAGTCCAGGTTTTTTGATACTAGATCATGTGGCTTATCGTATAATTGGTAAAATCTTAAGGGTCTATGTCAAATGTGCATTTCCCCTTCTATGGGTTCATGTTGTAATATTTTGATGTAAAAGTGTGTCTAAGAATGGTTTAGTGCATGGTTTCTCATCTTTAGGCACAATGGATAAATTATTTTTTAGATCCACGTACAGGGTGGAAAAATATTTATTCCCCTCTTGAGCCTTTTATTTTATTTTTGGAAAAATTAAAAAGAAAATAATTAGTCAAAAAAATAAATTAAATTTGAGCCAAAAAATTAATTTAAGGGAAATTAAATTATATCCAAGTGGAAAATCATCAAAAATTTGTGGGTACAAAAGGAATTAAATTTTAAGGGTCCACCACTAGGGAAAAAATCATTTTTTAAGAGAAACTGAAACTTTGGACCTTGGAAGTCAAGTCAAATTGATTTTTTTGAGGATAAAATCCAAACTATTATGTTTTGAACTAGGAAAATAGGGTTTTAAGAGAAATTCTAATTTTCCCTCAATGTAAAAAAGAATAAAATCCAATTGACAGTGAAGATCAAGTTATTTCAAAAGAAGACCAATGCATGACATTTATTTGACTAGGATGAACCCAACTAGCCATTATTTGCACTAGGAGGGGTTTTCTCTCTTAGTTTTCTATATAAGGAAGCCTTTGAGATCCTCATAGAAAGAGGGAATGATCTAATGGGATTGAATTATCTTTGTATTGAGAAAGGCTTTGCAGTATTTTGTAATAAATGCATAAGACTTTGGGGTTAAATTTAGGTGTCTCTCACTTATTGATCTATGGCATGTGTTGGATGATTTACTTTTATATTCTTTGAGATAATACATTGCATGGTTATTTTTTGAATTGCGAGTGGTAGGAACATCTATTAGCACAGGTATCTTGCTTTATGTGTTCGGCTAGAGTAAGCACATTGGCTCTATTGAATTTGGTAGGTATCTCTAGTTTTATAGATCTGTTATGTGGATCAAAACCCTCATGATGTAATAATCCATTTTTCGAAGTGCATTTTGAGCTACAAGTTTCTCTAGCCCTTGGAAACCCTAAGTTCATATATTGTGAGGGGATAACAATTTGTTTCATTTCTAGTCTTGATCTAACTAAAATTTGATGTAGAAGGGTTTTGCCAAATTTTAAAAGTTATCCAAATTCTCTCATTTGTTTCCTTGTGCTACAAAGATTAATGTGTTAATAAGAACAATTTTATTTTTGTAAATATTTGTAAAATCATTTTTGAATCTAAATCTTGTATTTTAATACTAACCCATTATTTATATTTTTTATAATATTAGGGTTTTAGGGTTTTATTTCAACTTTTTGTATATATTGGGCATTTGTGCTTTCTATTTTTCATTTGTGTGGGTGACATCTCAAGAGTTTGAAGTAGAAATTAAATTTTGCTAGAGCCCTAGCCTTAGCTAGCCTAAATGGCTAGGTTTTTTAGGGTTTCTAGGCCTTTAAACGAGTCGTTCAACGAGTCAAGAAAGGATGTAACCCTTAGAGGGTTTCTCGATGTGGTATTTGTAACATGCTTGGTGAAAATTCCATGTAATAAAAGTTAATAAAGGCAAAAATAATAACCATGGTTGATGGGACACTTATTCCAAGCTCAATGTTGGGCAGGAAATTCTTATGTGGGTGTTCATCAGTTTATTATGACTAAGGAAATTGGCAAAGGCAACGAATAAGGGTTTGGAAAGGCAAAATGGAATTTTTGGCACATTTATTTATGAAAATAATGGAAATTAGGAGAAAAGGGAGGTGAAAGGTTACAAGTTGCATGTGAGGAGGAAAATGAAGGAAAATAAGGGAAAATGAAGAAAATAGAGGCCTCATTAGTAAAAAGGCTTACCAAGATCAGTTGGTATCATTTTTTTAGTTCATTTTTGGAGCTCTCTCATTATTTTATCTCTCCCTCTCACTTTTGGACACTCGGAATTTTTTGGAGCATTTTGGAATTGGATCAAGAAAAGAAAATAATGCAAGATGAAGGAAGGAGCAAGAAATGAAGAGCAAGATGAAGCAGCTACAATGGGATTCTTTGTAGGTATCTATTTTCATGTTTGCCTTCCTTGCTATATTTGGCATGCATGATATTTTGTGTGGTTCTTTTGATGTTACGACATGGGTTTTTGCCAAGTGTAACAATTTTTTTAGCTTAGACTTGCCATTTCCAAATAGCCATGGGGTGATGGGGTTCTCATGTATTGGTTGAGTTGGATTGCCAGATGAATTAGAAGTTGAATGAGGTGGATCCTCAAATGATAGAACAAATGGCCTAATGGTCCCTGAATCAGACTATGGAACATGGTAAATCCACTAGCATAGTGATTCCTGAGCTAGACTATGGGTTGCAATAAAGCCAAGATTATGTTGCCTTGATGGGCCTAGGAATCCTTACCAGTGAGTAACAAATATATGGTAAATATAAGAGGTGGTTTTCTCTCTGTTGGGCCTAGTAATCTCAAGTTTTGGCTATGCAGTAAAGCTTAGAGAGCACGTCTCAGTCTAGGGCCTAGTGATATGGGTTTGGATTTTGGTAAATCTTGAGAGACTAGGAGACATGAAAACTACTCATGGTGTAGGTGGATGAATCTGATGACATCCACGCTTGTTTTGGCCTAGTGATCGGTTGGAGATAATGGTAAAGCCTATTATGACATGTTTATTGTCTTGGCCTAGTGATCCAGGATGGATTATAGTAAAGCCTAGTTTCTATTAACGAGGGTGAGGTTGTTTAGCCTCGGGATGCCCTCATTGGTTTTTTTGGTTTGACTCCCATGTTTTGCTTGGAATATGGCATGGGGGTGAATGGTTGATGATAGATTTGGCTTATCCATTCTATGATCATGAGAAACATGGTATCCCCATCTCGGGTTTGGATTTTGCATCATTAATGAGAGGTTATTTCTCCTTATATTTCTATGGGTATTATATTGATGTATATGTGGATCATACGACTGTGATTTCATTGATACTTCTACTTCCATTATGCTATTTATGTATGTGTTTTATGAAAATGCCTATGTATGGGTCTCATGATGTTTTTACTTGTAAATGAATGGGTATTGTATCCATGACCTAATAGATAATATTGCAGCAAACGATATGAGGGAACAATGGTTCCTAGAAATTCTCATATAAGTATGAGTTCCCTATGCTTAAATCTGCTGTTTACACCTGTAGATTACATATTTGCGATATGTATGATGAAATGCCTGTCATGGCTATTAGGGATCTAGTTAAGGGCTTGTTCAACTATTTGATTTTTCATCATTGTTTCCCTATTATGTTACCGTTCTAAATATGTCATTCAATTATGGGAAATGACCTAGGCTCTGGACCTAAAAAAGTGGTTCAAAACCTAGGGACATTGGCACAACACTGGACAAAATAGTCCCTGTACACTGGCATGCCTATAGAATGAGAGAATCCAAATCCTCCTTGATGTGGGTATGCCTATAGCATGGAAGTGTCCAGAGGTTATATGGTCAAAAAATTCAGTGGGACCTAGGGGCTAGTTGGTTGAAGTGTTGGGATGGTTCTCAAAGGTCATGTAGCTTATGTGGAAGGTTTGTATGTTATGCTTCCATTGATTCCATTTCTTTAAGGTCACATAGGAGGTTGAATCTGATCATTCTAGCCTTTCGTCACATGTTTACCCCGGTTGGCTACTTACTTGTGTAGATGTGGGAGGAGGGTGTTACAGAGTGGTATCAAAGCATGGTTCACCCCTCAGAGTGGATGGTTTGTGTATGTTGGTCATGAATGCATGTTAGTTGCCTATATGCCTCTTATGCTTCCGTTCCATGTTCTTGTTGCATGGTGTTGATCATGGTTGCAGTGATGTCACCATGTGGAATTTGATGTTGTTGTTGTGGTATGCATAACTATCACTAGTTACATGTTGTTATATGTCACTTACGTATATCTTTTTGTATGCTTGGTTATATTCCTGTATGCTTGGTTATATTCCTGTATGCTTGGTTACTTTCTTGTATTCTTGGTTTAAAGTATTGTTCGTGCATGATTGATTATATTTGTTCATGCATGTGTGTGGTTGATTACACATTGCTTATGCATGTTGATGTTTGCATGTGGCCATGTGTATAGTGGTGTAATGGTTGTTTTGATGCATGAGGTCATGGTATGTGTAATTGAGATGGTCATGCATTGATGACTATAATCTATCTAGAACAATGCTTATGTGTTGATGCACTTATTTCTATATGTCTAAATATTGTTATGATTGTGTTATACAAGTATCACGCTAATTTGGTGATATTGTAGATGAGGTATCGTCCCTGAATTATGCTAAGGTACATTGATTTATTGTGATTTGGTTTAGATGACATAGTATGCCTTGCAGGAAAGAGATCAAATGGATAGCAAGATGGTAGACTACAAAGACTCTCCCTATGAGTCATATGAGCAACGTGGTGTTGGGCACTCTTCAGATTTGGAAGGAACATTGTGAAACTTGAAGGAAGAAATAAGGAGTTGTAAGGAAGACAATGACAGAATCATACAAACACAAGAGAAATAAGAAGAGGTAAATGATATATTTCTCTAGAGTTTGTCAGAATTGCAGTGACAAGGGCCACTTCAAATCAACCATGGACATGAGGACAAAACTAATGGGGCATATGAAAATAAGTATCATGGTTTTCACATTTCAGATAGAGATGACACTATTAGAGATTGCAAGTTGTTGGATACTCTGGATAAGAGAGGTGATGGATACAAGTATTATTCTAGTTTTGGTTCTAATAGACATTATGATCATCATCGTTATTATCTGTATAGGAGGAGTGATAGGGGATAATTTCCAAACAAGTTTAAGAAAGAGAAGCCACCTACTTCTGATGGAGATGTGAAGAAGTTGGAAGATGCAAAGGGTTAGATTCTTGGGATGAACACATTCCTTAAGTAGCATATTACACAGATAACATGAAGGTGAGAGTAGTGATCTTCAGCTTGCAAGGTAAAGTAGATATTTGGTGGGAAGATGTGAAGTGGGCTAGAGACATCAAGACATATGACTTGAGTTGGCATGAGTTGAAGAGGCTTTTCGTGAAGAAATACTTGTTAGAAAGGTACTACGACAGTAAAGCCAAAGCATTTTATGAGCTAAAGATAGGATCAAGGATAGATGAAGAGTACATTACCAAGTTTATGGAGCTATTGAGGTATGTTCCTATTGTGGCCAGAACCACCACCCTATTAAAATGTGCTCTAATAGCAAATTTGAATGGGTCCCCTAGAAGTTTGATCTTTCACTTCTCCGAATGATCTATTTTTTATCTCCTGGATTTTAACTCTGTGCCGAGTCAAATCTTCAATTGTTAATGATCAAGACCCCCTTTTAATAAATCTCTTTTGCATGGTTCATTCATGACCCAGTCTAGCCCTTCATTCATTTCCTTCATCGAGACTTTTTAATCCCCATAAATCTTCATAGTGCTTTCTGCCAACGCATATAACCAAACCACACTCTCTATTATGGTTACATTTAGATTCAACCCACAAAACCTTCTATCACATCTTTATTCCTACTATAACACTTTATAATAGGAATGCTCTACAAAACATGCATAACTTACCCTTTTTCAGTTATTGCAATCAACATTGACACACAACACATACCATGAGGCACCAGACTCGACGACATTATTAACCATAATATATATATATTAGGTTTGGAGCCCATCGCATATCATAATCGACAGAGCCTAGAGCTTGTATATAAAGTGCATCATGATCTGTTGGACCCACTGTGATCATTAAACATAATATATATATTTCGGGTCCGCTTTGCTGTGCCACAATCGCGATTGGAAAAGTGTTGAAAAATAATACTAAGAGGGGGGGTGAATTAGTATTATCAAATCAATTATTTTTCATTTCACACTCAGATTTGTATACGCTACTTCAGTTATGGGAAACTGCGTATATACGTTACTGTGTCTAAGGCAACCAGCGTATATCAGTAAAAATTAAATGTATATCTTTAATCAATGCATTCGAACTTCATTAACCATAAAAAAAGTAAACAGGTGCAGTAAAACAGAACAGATCATCACACACATGGATACAAGATATAAGGTGGAAACCCATTGTGGGTGAAAACCACCTACTGCAATTCGTGTCTATCTTCTTTTAATGGGAAACTTGTTTTTACAATATAGTTGTACTGGTGTAGTCTTATACCAATATGCAGGCTCCTACCTACAGAAGGCTACAACCTTCTCTCGTTCTCTAGATTCTCCTGGAAGGGAGCTACAACCCCCTTAACTCTTGTACTAGCTGATGTACTAGTACATAGGTGCTGACCTACAGAAGACTACAACCTTCTCTTTTCTTCCAGGGACCACGTTTCATACATTTTCAGACTGGATCCATCAATAACAATAATCAAACATCAAATACATCTGCATCTCCTTTGCTAAATCAACCAATTACTTCTCTGAATGCTATAACCAGAATATGTTAACAATAACCAGAAAGCAATCATAAACCCATAACACTGCAGCAATAAATAGAAGTAGCTAAAACATATTTCCTGAGATGTATGCTACTTAAATTTGTAGAACCTGCATGCATATGCTTCTCTATTAAAGCCAACCAACATATATGTAGTTTTGACTTACTGAACCAGGGTGTATACGTGCCTCTACTATGCCATACCTGCGTACAGATCTATAAAAGATAATTCACCCTTTTCACTTATTCAGACATTAGTTATACCCAGATTATCAAATTTATAGATCAAGTCATGCACCAAATATAACAAATCAAAATCACACAAAGATACTACTATTCAAGCCTTCAGATCTTAACCCAACAATAGAACTTATCCTTATTCTAGTGCTTAGGTTCCTCCTTGGTTCAGATCCAGCTATACACCATAACCCAATTCTAGATCTAGCTCTTCATAAGATATTTAATGCTTGAGTGAATCACTTTGCCTAATGATCTCTTCCCCCTTTTTATAGTCTTAGGCCTTACTCAAAACCATGGTCCAAAACCATAGAGAAGCAATACCATGGACCCAATACCTAGGTTCAACACATCGGAAAAGACACCATAATCTAAAGCCATAGGTCCAAATACCAAGGACTAAATACCATGGACTAAAAATAAGTTTTCCCACATGTACATGCTTTTTTGTGCATGAAAGTGCGTGCATATGTATACGCACCTTTTGATCGTCAAACCCACATGTATACGCGACTTGGTTAAGAGAAACTTGTGTATATCTCTTTTTCTTTCATTCCAACAGCTTGAACTATGATCTGGCATTTGAGTGAGTTGCCATCAAGGACAACACCTATGCCATACTGCCAAACCTGTGTCATAATGCCAACAATCCCCCACTTTGGACTTGATGGCAACCCCAATTCACTCAAAGTGATTCTCCCTTTGTCATCAAGTGCAAAGGGTTGTGCTCCCCCTAAGTACATGTTGAAATCTCTGTTCTGCTGTGCTGTCCATGCTCCCCCTGAGTGTAGGCAAGGTCTGCAAGAAGATTTTCTACAAGAAGAAACATGACTTTATACATCATAAATGACCTTCCTATGACTCATACATACATCCATCTCCTAGCCAAGTGGGGATATACCGATATTGACTCATCCACCCAACCAAGTGGGGATACACCAAAGGTTTAGACATGATAAAATAAGAACATTACATCATCCATCCCAGGCATAGTGGGGAAATGAAAGTAGGTCATTACATGACCTTCATAAGAAAAGAAATACATTACATAGAGACGAAATATCTACAACAAGACTATGATAGTCATCAACAACTATCATCAACAACATCTGTCAATCATCATTCAAACTAGTAACCATGTTCTCCTTCTGCACCTGTTCCACCTGAAACCAAAAGCAACTGTGAACTTCAACTAATATCTTCTAAGATAATGCCAACAATGCATTATTAGAAGTACATATGCTCCCCTTGAATCTGTGCCAGATGGTCTCTGTCAAACCCATATCAGACTCTTTTCATCCTCAGCCTGGCCCACTATTTGTCTTCAAATCAACATATATGTGACTGTATCCATAGAAACCAGCGTATGTACGTGGATGCTCCACATGAAACTCGCATACAACCACTTTTCTCTGAAATAGACAAGTTTCAATAGCAATATGATGCATAAACTACTCCTAGCTTTTGTTTGAGGTATTCAAATGTCTCTCTAGGCAGTGGTTTGGTGAGTATTTCAACACCTTGTTCCTCGAAGGGAACATACTTTAATTTGACCTTTTGTTCAAGCACTTGTTGTCGGAGAAAATTATATTTGATAGGTATGTGCTTGGTCTTTGAATGCATAACATGATTCTTTGAAATACTGATTGCACTTGTATTATCACATAAAATGGAGATAGGCGGAGTACAAGTGATTTGAAAATCTTGCAAATTTTGCATCATCCAAAGGAGTTGTGTGCAGTAAGATGTAGCAGCCACATATTCCGCTTCATCTGTAGATAAAGTAATTGAACTTTGTTTCTTGCTGAACCAAGATACTAATCTGGAACCCATAAAGAATGCACTACCACTAGTGCTTTTTCTATCATCCACGCTTCCTGCCCAATCTGCATCTATATATGCACGAAGTGCGAGATCTGTATCTCTAGGATACCATAAGCCATAGTTTTGTGTTCCTTGAAGATATTTGAAAATCCTTTTAACCACCTAAACGTGTGCTTCTTTTGGATTTGCTTGGAATCTTCCAACTATTCCTACTACATGCATGATGTCTGGTTGGGTACCTGTCAGATAGAGCAGACTACCAATCATGGACCTATAGGTTGGTTGATGTACTGCTGCTAAATCATCATTTGCGCTGAGGCTGCATCGTATTACCATAGGGGTACATACTGGTTTCAAATCTTCCATGCCATATTTTTTTAGGATCTACTTGAGGAACTTGGTTTGTGATAAAATGATACCGTCTTTATTTTGTTGGACTTGTAAACCAAGAAAATATGTCAGCCCACCAAGCAAGGACATTTCAAATTCTTTCTGCATCACCAAAGCAAAGTTTTGACTCATGGCTTCTTCATTGCTACCAAAGATGATATCATCAACATACACAACAAGTATTAGCAATTTATCATTATCAACTTTTATATATAGATTTCTATCTGTTGATCCTTTTGAAAAGCCTTGTTGATGGAGGTATTTGCCCAGATGATAATACCAAGCCCTTGGAGCCTGTTTAAGACCATAGAGCGCCTTCTTAAGTCTACATACAAGTTTTGGATCATTTCCAAGGATGAATCCATCTGGTTTCTCAATATACACTTCTTCTTCTAAGTATCCATTTAAAAAGGAAAATTTCACATCCATTTGAAATAATTTGAACTTTTGAAAGCTAGAAAGAGCAAGAAACATTCTGATGGCTTCAAGTCTAGCAACCGGTGCAAAAGTTTCTTCAAATTCTATACCTTCTTATTGACCATACCCTTTACAAATAAGTCTGGCCTGGTTTCTAATAACATCTCCATTTTCATTCAACTTATTTTTGAATATCCATTTTGTCCCTATGACATTCCTATCATTTGGTCTACGAACCAACTCCCAAGTGTTATTCTTTTTAATCTGCTCAAGTTCTTCATTCATGGCCTTGACCTAGCATTCATCTTTGCATGCTTCACTTACATTTCATGGTTCAGCGGAGGAGAGAAATTCTAGATAGCTTGAAGCTTCTAAAATAGTTCTTCTTGTTTGTACACCTACCTCTTTCTACCCCAAAATTTGAGTCTCTGGATGATTCTTCTGGACATACCTAGATGGAGTCTTTTCTTCTAGCCTTATTTGTTCTTCTTGTGCCTCATATGTTTCTTCTTCATCATAAGTCTGATTTGATGTTGAAGGATAATCCTCATCATCTTCAAAATATTTGGATTTTACCTGCCTAGGATTGTTTCCTTCTTCATCAACCACTACATCAATACTTTCAACAATTTTTCCAAGTCTTTTATTGTAACACTTATATAGTTTGTTGCGGGGAGAGTAACCAAGGAGAATGCCTTCATCTGCTCTAGGTTCAAACTTGCCAAGGTTTTCATTAGTCCTTTTTGATGTAACATTTGCTTCCAAAAATTTTGAATAATTTTACCGTAGGAGTCTTACCATACCAAAGTTCATGAGGAGTCTGAGTGTTGTTCACTCAGACGTTTGTCTTGTTGAGAATAGTAATGGTAGCAAATGCAACTTCACCCCAGAAGGTTGCAGGAGTTCTAGACTCATCAAGCATAGCATGAGCCATTTGTTGAACCCTTCTATTCATCCTTTCTACTACTCCATTTTGCTGAGGAGTCCTTGCAATAAAGAATTCCCTTCTTATTCCATGTTCTTCACAAAAATTGAAAAATTCATCCAAGGTAAATTCCCCTCCTCGATCAAACCTGAGGCATTTGATTCTACGATCTGATTTGTTTTCAGCCAAGGCTTTGAATGCTTTGAACTTTTCGAAAGCTTTGTCTTTATGCTCTAGTAGTACTATCCAACACATCCTGGAAAAGTCGTCAATGAATAATATGAAGTATTCTTCTCCTCGAGATGACCTTTTCCTGGATGGACCACATATATTAGTATGGACAAGTTCAAGTGGCTTACTAGTTGATCCTTCCTTATCAGGGAAATTAGTTCTGGTTTGCTTGCCAAACTGACATGATTTGCATATTGTATTGTCTAGAATTCTAATGTCAGGGAGATCATGAACCTCCGATATTTTCATGCTATCCTTATGTGAGAGAAGCTTAGATGCCCCAATCTTCTATGCCATAGCCAGTGTTCATCATTCTTGCTTAGATAGCATTGTTGTTGTCCTTCCTTAAGTATGTATAAATTATTTGGAGTTCTTATGGCTTTGATCATCGTTTCTCCTGTATCAAGCTCACGAACAATACATCCATTTGATCAAAATATTACCTTATTTCCTTGATCACACATTTGACTAACACTCAATAGATTATGCTTTAATCCATCAACATACATAACATTTCCAGCTTTGACCTTTTCTTTCAAAAGAATAGGACCTTTACCTTTTATGGGTGCACGTATGTCATTTCTAAATGAGACCTTCCTTTCCTTTTTTAAGGCACTATATGACTGAAGTTTTTCTTTATCACCTGTCATATGTTTTGAGCATCCACTGTCGATGTACCACTGATTTTCCTGTCCTCACGCATATAAAGTTATACCACATCTTTCTAGTTGCGGTTCTTTCTTTCTCCATGCTTTGGGACTCAATGAAGCTTGCTCCTTCTGAGTTATTTGCCAAAACCTACTCCTGCATTCAAAATCTTCATGACCAAAGTTGTTACAAATAGAACATTCTATTTCATTTTCAAGGGCAGAAAAGTTATTGTAGGTCCTTTTCATGATCCCAGTCACACTCATTTGATTTTGTGCTTCTCTAGTCATGATAGTATTGTAGGCAACACATTGAGGAGCTTTGTGTCCAAAGTTATGACAAGAGAAACATTGGCCATTGAAGAAATTCCTGCGATTATCAAACCTACTATCCAGGTGATTGTAGTTTCCATAGGCAAATTGAGAGTGATTTACCTGTGGTTGGTTGTAACTTCTGTTCATCCATGAAGTAGATTGCCCCCGATTTACTTGGTGATCTTTGTTTATCCTTGAAGTAGATTGACCCTGATTTACCTGGTGATCTACCTTATGCCTTTGCTATTGATTGTTAGCCCGTTCACTTCTCCTTGCTACATCTAGATAACTTTTGGAGGTGGATGGCTTCTGTGCTTGAGATGCTTCTTCAGAATATCCAAGACCTGTCTTGATTAGAGGAGAATACTACACTTTGATAATCTCATCTAAAGTTTTAGATCCTTTAGTAAATCTAAGATTAAGAGCTTTCATTTTCTCAATATCTTTTCTAAGTCCCACAATTTCACATTCTAACTTTTCATTGTGTTTTTCCCTTTTAGCAAGTTGGAATGTCAGAGTATCTATGATCATACTCTTTTCTTCTAAATAGATTTTAAGTTTAGAAA
>APFE031003350.1:45771-63382 GCA_000404065.3 Pinus taeda | reverse complement strand
ACGATACTGTGTCTAAGGCAACCAACATATATCAGTAAACATTAAATGTTGATCTTTAATCAGTGCATCAGAACTTCATTAACCATAAGAATAGTAAACAAATGAAATAAAATAGAATAGATCATCACACACATGGACACAAGATATAAGGTGGAAACCCAATGTGGGTGAAAATCACCTGCTACAATTCGTCTCTATCCTCTTTTAATAAGAAACTTCTTTTTACAATATATTTGTACTGGTGCAGTCTTATACTAGTACGCAAGCTTCTACTTGCAGAAGGCTACAACCTTCTATTTTCTTCCAGGGACCACGTTTCATACATTTTTAGACTGGATCCATCAATAACAATAATCAAACATCAAATACATCTACATCTCATTTGCTGAAACAAACAATTACTTCTCTGAATGTTGTAACCTGAATACATTAACAGTAACCAGAAAACAATCCTGAAACCAGAACATTGCAGCAATAAACATAGGTAGCTAAAACATATTTCATGAGACGTATGCTACTTAAATATGTAGAACCTGCATGCATATTCTTCTGTATTAAGGCCAACCAGCGTATATGCAGTTTTGACTTACTGAACTAGTGTGTATATGCACCTCTACTGTGTCATACCTGCATATAGATATATAAAAGATAATTCACCCTTTTCACTTATTCAGACATTAGTTATACCTATATTATCAAATTTATAGATCAAGTCATGCACCAAATATAACATATCAAAATCACACAAAGATACTACTATTCAAGCCTTCAGATCTTAACCCAATGATAAAACTTATCCTTCTTCTAGCGCTCAGGTTCCTCCTTGGTTCAAATCCAGCTATGCACCATAAACCAATTCTATATCTTGCTCTTCATAAGATATTCAATGCTTCAGTGAATCACTTTGCCTAATTATCTCTTCCCCCTTTCTATAGTCTGAGGCCTTACTCATAACCATGGTCCAAAGTCATAGGTCCAAATACCAAGGATTAAATACCATAGATTAAAAATAATTTTTCCCACATGTACATGCTTTTCCGTACATGAAAGTGTGTGCATACGTATATGCGCCTTTTGATCGTCGAACCCACGTGTATATGCGACTTGGTTAAGAGGAACCTGTGTATATCTCTTTTTCTTCTATTCTGAGAGCCTGAAATGTGATCTGTCATTTGAGTGAGTTTCCATCAAGGAAAACACCTATGTCATAGCGCCAAACCTGTGTCATAATGCCAACATAGAGTCCATGGCATATACATAAAGCACGATGCAATGTGGCAGACCCAACGATAACTTTAGACTTGGGTGCATAATATTTCAAGTTTGGCCTTATGGTAAGCCACGCATTTTCCCAGGTATTCCCATGTATTGCGATAATACGTTGTGCTCGAGGTTTTGAAAGGGAAACCTTATGTGGCAGATCTGTAGGGATTATGAATCGCGACACATATATATTTCAGGTCTGCTCTCCCCTATCGCTAATTGCAATTGGCAGTAGGTGAAAGTGAAGCCCATGCCATATGCGAAGGGTTGAGGAGAAGACTCGGAAATAATTATACGCCCGGGTGCATAATATTTCAAGTCCAGCCTTATGGCCTAGTTGTAGGTTTTCCTGTGTTTTCGATAAAGTGTTACGGTCTGGGTTTTCAAGAAAAGTCTTATGTGGTGGACCCCAAGGGTTTATGAATTGCGGCATATATATATTTTGGGCACTAACTGCAAAATGCATAGCTCATCCATGATGTATGAATTGATCAACCTTGGAACCAAAGAAGACCCAAAAAATTTCAATTTGGGCTTGGGGTGCTCTCCACAAGAGAAGGATGCATTTGTTAAGCTATTTAAAGAGTACAAGGACATCTTTGCATGGACATATGGCAACTTAAAAACCTTCGATACTAGCATTATGCAGCATGTAATTCCTCTGGGGAAGGAGGCTAAGCCCTACCGACAACATCTTCACAGGATGCATCCCATCCTAGAACTGTTGGTGAAGAAAGAATTAAACAAAATGTTGGATGCTAAAATCATTTTTCCGGTCAAACACACTTGCTAGGTAGCCAATCTCATACCAGTAAGAAATAAAAATGGATACATCAGGTTGTGTATCGATTTGAGAAACCTAAACAAAGCATAGTAAAAGGATAAATACCTTGTCCCTTCTATGGAACACATTCTTCAACACATTTCTAGGTCTGAATTTTTTCTCATATTAGATGGGTTTTCAGGATATAACCAAGTGTTGGTGTCTAATGGGGATCAGCTTAAGGCAACCTTCAACACTAAATGGGGCACTTACACATATTGTAAAATTCCTTTTGGACTTATTAATGTAGGTGCCACATTCTAGAGAGCTATGGACATAGCTTTCTGAGGGCTGATTAACAAATCAGTAGTGGTTTACATGGATGACATCACTGTGTATTCATATCATAGAAGGGATCATATTTATCACCTAAAATAGATTTTTGAAAGATGCCGAAGATATATAATATCATTGAATCCCACGTAGAGCATCTTCGTAGTTACAAAAGGGAAACTACTGGGTCATATCCTCTGTAAAGAAGGGATTGTTATTGGCCCTGAAAGAATAAAGACCATCATGAGAATTTAACCCCTGGAAATAAAAGGGCAATGCAATATTTCTTTGAGAAGAATAATTTCGTTAGAAAATTTGTCTCAGAGTTCCCAGAAATAGTGTGTCCCATGAAACGAATGATGAAGAAACATGTTGTGTATAAGTGGATTAATGAAGCTAAGAAATATTTTCAGTTATTTAAGGAGGCCATTGCAGAAGCTAGTGCATTGGTCAGTCCCAATTTCAACAATGAATTCTTCTTGTACACATCTGCTTCTAATGTTTCATATGCCACAATCCTCACTCAACAAAATGATGATGACCATGAAATCCCTATTTCTTATATCAGATCTAATCTTCAGGGAGCAGAACTGAACTACCTAGACGTGGAGAAACAAGGCTTTGGGTTTTTAAAGTCGTTAAACATTTTTGCCCTTATTTATTAAAGGCCAGGGCTAAAGTGATCATTCCCCATCCTGCTGTAAGAGCCCTCTTCATGAATAAAGAAATGGGTGAACAGAGAGCAAATTGGATAACCGCACTCCAAGAATTTTACCTCGAGATTGAGCTGGCGAAGACAGTTCGAGGGTAGGGATTATGTAGGCTAGCTGCAAAAGCCTTGGCAGATAAAGAAGGGGCATCCAAGGAACCAGAGGTGCACAACATGAAAAATGCACAAGTAGAATTCAAGGAGGATCCCCTATGGATTAATGAGACGCTCGTTTACGAGCGTGAAATGTTGGAAGCCCTTTTGGATCTTGAGTCATGGTATTATGGCATACACTTTTATCTCAAACGAGGGTCATGTCCTAAACACATGGATGCATCACAACAGAGAGCGCTCAGATTGAAATCTAATCAATATCACTTGGCCAATGACACATTATACAGAAAAAATTATGATGGAATTTGGCTGAGGTGTGTGGAAAAGGACGATGCCAATAATGTCTTGAAAGAAATGCACAACGACCCAGCAGTTGGTCACTATGGTGGAGATACCACTCCTCATAAAATATTATGAGCTAGATATTATTGGCCCACAATGTTCAGAGACTTGCATGCCTACGCTCGGAAATGCAAGGTATGTCGAACTGCCACAGGACAAGAAAGAAATCCAGTCGTCCCCTCAGGCCCATTATGATTTATCGCCTGTTCCAACAATGGGACCTAGATGTCATAGGAAATATCACTCCGAACTCTTCATACCAACATAAGTATATAATCAAGGAAATCAACTACTTCACCAGATGGACCAAAGCCATCCCACTTCAGAATGTAAATGAAGAGGAGGTAATATCATTTATTGAGAAATTCATTATCAATAGGTTTGGCATCCCTGACGTTCTCATATTTGACAATGCTTCTTACTTTTCATCACTTAAATTGACTAAATTTGCTATTAATAAATCAATTCACATAAGGTATGCATCAAACTATTACCCCCAGGGAAATGGAGTTGCAGAGTCCTCAAATAAAAACCTCATCTGCATAATCCATAAATCTGTTGCTGACAACTAGAGGAATTGGCACAATGCCCTAAGAAATGCCCTTTGGGTTGATAGGGTCACCCTAAAAGTAGCATTATAAAACTCCCCATATTTCCTCGTCTATGGATAGGAATCCGTCCTACCTCCCAATGTTTCCCTTCCCTCTTTACAGCTCTGCCAAGTTTCAAGAGGGACCCCTTCAACCTTACTTCAAGAAAGGATCAACCAATTAATGAGGTTGGATGAATTGAGAGATAAAAATAGAAATTAATTCAGAAATCACCAAATGATTGTGAAGAGATGGTTTGATCACCATCTGGTAGGAGATAAAGATTACTAAGTAGGAGAGCTAGTGCTGAAATGGGACAAGTTGAATGAGCCAAAAGGTAAACATGCAAAATTCCAACACTTATGGTTGGACCCATTCCAAGTTGTGGAAAAATTTGGTCAGGGAACTTACAGATTGAAAACTATGGAGGGAGAAACTGAAAAACCCTCTATTAATGGCTAACATCTTAAGAGATACTTCTAGTAGCCACCACATGGTGGTTACCCCCTGAGTACGTTAGAATTCATTTTCTTTTGCTATTAGTTTAGTTATATTTCCATCCTTTCCATTCTTGTTTTTCCGCAAATTTTATATTCCTTCTGTTTTGAATTTCAATCCTTTTCATCCAACTGATTTCGGCTCTCCAGTCTCGTTTTGACCTTTTATAACTCTTCTCAGATTTTCGTCATTCATCACCTTCAACTTTTGCCTCCCTCATTAACCTGCTGATGGGTCTGTTGATACTAAATCCATCGTTACCTTGCAAATCAAACAAACTTTCAATGAGGCATGAGAACTGGAAAATTAATGGTGGAATTCAAACCGAAGCTACTCATTATCATCTATTGGGAACTAGGTAGGAAATATTGGTGACCTAGATACCTGGAGCATGTAGGGTCATCTTGTAAAATGAAAAAATATCTAACCATAGCTGGACTGGCATGGTGGAACGATGCATTTTAAAATCCCACAGAGACCTAGCCTATACTTTCCTGTAAGGTTTGCAGTGATTCTCCATTGGTCCCATCCACCACACCATGTTTCCAATACCTGTCATCTACATGTAAACCTCCTTTCATGGGCTAAGCTCGTTGTCATATACCATGTGGCAAATCCAATTGTTCTCTAATCCTTGTGCCTAAAAATGGAAGGACTTATTTAAAAGAAAATGAAATGTCAAGTCCTTGTATCAATCTGGAAGGACATGTTGTTTGGGAGGTTAGTTAGGGTAGGGTTTGTTGCTGGGCTCAGAGTACTTATTGAAACAGCAAGCCCAACATTACTTAAGTTGTTTACAAATATGGCATGATCCATGACTACACCCCATTCAATCATACGAAAACAAAGCACTGAAATTATTACATAAAGTGGAGATAAACATATCTACATGAAGTTTAATGAGTGATAAAGAGTTCAGGTACACACCTAAATGGGTATTGACAGACCAGTGATAGCCCTAAAAGGATTTTTGAAAGTAGAAAATAGGTAAAAGAGGGTCAATAAATCAAATAATACTACCATTGGAGAATTCCTATCAAAACCCTATCATTAAGAAGAAGCTATTTGTCTTTATCGTTCCTGAAGTAATTAATGTTGAAGTGGAACCCATGCATGTCCATTTGTACAATTTTCATTTCAAGTTTATCTTGACACCCTGATGTTCTATTGATCCAAGTTTTATTTGGAAATGGAGATAACTGGTTCACCTAGTGGTTTGCCATTTGTCGTGGCCACAACCACCACCCTGTTAAAGCATGCTCTAATAGAAAATTTGAATGGGTCCCTTACAAGTTTGATCCTTCACTTCTCCGAATGATCTATTTTTTATCTCTGGAATTTTAACTTTGTGCCAAGTCAAATCTTGAATTCTTGATGGTCAAGACCCCCCTTTAATAAATCTCTGTTGCATGGTTCATTCATGAACCAGTCTAGCCCTTCATTCATTTCCTTCATCGGGACTTTTCAATCCCCATAAACCTTCATGGTGCTCTATGCCCACACACATAACCAAACCCCATTATCTATTATGGTTTTATTTGGATTCAACCTACAAAGACTTCTATCACATATTTATCCCTACTATAACTCTTTATAATAGGAATGCTTCACAAAACATACATAACTTACCCTTTTTCACTTATCGCAATCAACATTGACACACAACATGTACCATGAGGCATCGGACCCGACAACATTATTAACCATAAGATATATATTTCAGGTCTAGAGCCCATCCCATATCGCAATCGGTGGAGCCCAGGGCTTGTATATAAAATGCACTGTGATCTTCCCGACCCACCGGGACCATTAAACATTATATATATATTTTTTGGGTCCACTTTTCCTTATCGCAATAGAAATTGGCAAAATCCATGGAATATACATAAAACATTATGCGATTTGGTGCACCGGACGATAACTTTAGACACGGGTGCATAATATTTCAAGTCTAGCCTTATGGTCAGCCGTGGGTTTTCCCGAGTATTCCCATGTATTGTGATAATATGTTGTGGTTGGGGTTTTCAAAGGAAAATCTTATGTGGTGGATCTGGAGGGATTATGAATCGTAACACATATATATTTCGGGTCTGCTCTCCCCTATCGCTAATCGCAATCAACTGTTGGTGAAAGTGAAGCCCATGGGATATGTGATGAGTGGACTCAGTGATAATTATACTCCCGGGTGCATAATATTTCAAGTCTGGCTTGATGGCCCAGCTGCGGGGTTTCCCGTGTTTTCCTTGTGTTTTCAATAAAGTGTTCTGGTCTGAGTTTTCAAAGGAAAGTCTTATGTGGCGGACCTGAGGGGATTATGAATCACACATATATATTTCGAGTCCAGCCAATTGCGAGTCCCAATCGGCAGAGCCAAAAGATTAAACATAAGGCACTATGAAATTAAAGGACTGAGTGATAATTATACGCTCGGGTATATATTATTTGAAGTCTGGCCTTATGGCTCGGCCACTGGTTTTCTCGTGTTTTCCTTTGTATTACAAGAAAAGGCTTTGGTCTGGGTTTTCAAGGGAAAAGCCTGTGAAGTGAATGGTCCACTTTTGAAGCAATGTTAAAGAAATCCTTGAGTAAAAATGAATATTATGGGCAACAAAAATACATGTCACAACAGGTTCGGTGGTTTGATAATCATAGTTGCTCTATATTGTAAGATTGAATAGAAATTGTGGCTGAATGCAAGGTTTTCTTGTGAGCATGTTTGTCATATTTCTCATATGAATTATTTTTGCAGGTGAGTTCGAGTGGACCCACTAGTGGGTAAAGGCAAATTATATCAAGATGACACCTCTGAACCACTGGTGTCGATATTGCAAAAGCATATTCTGCAGAAAGGGATATGAACTGCCATAGTGCATAATGGAGGCACGTTCCATCTCAAGAGGAAGCACAACATCGATACATCAAGATGTTATTACCTCTAAACAAACATTCAATCATGCCAGATGTGGAATGATGAGCTTGGTGTCTTCAGTTTCATTCAGGAAATGATAGGGAATAGTGTCCGCTCAATACAGGTGCAAAGGGATGACACATAGTCATTCTCTTTTAATCAACATCCATTCATTTCCCCAGAAAAGGAAGCATTGAAGCAAATATTCCTTCTACGTGTTAGCAGTTACACTGACTATTCTACGTCTGTATATTCTGATTTGTATATTGAAAAGAACAGGGGGGAGGTGAAACGTTAAGGGAAGACTGAGAGTCATTTCCAGCTATATAAGTATTACCTTTGGAGATGAGAGGAGGACCTTTTTTTTGGTAGAACAACTTTCGATTTATTGGGAATAAAGAAGATTGTTTGGGTCAAGAAGGAGGCTTTTGTTTCAGATTTATTTTCCTCTGCTTTCATGTGTTTTGGATTAGAGTATTGTTGCTAGCATAAAGATAAATGTGTTTTTTTTGTGCATATTGATAACATACAGTTCATGGTTATTCTTGGTTATTCAAATATAATTCAATAACATGCTTGAATCATGAAAGGTTGTTAATTCGAAACTTCGTTAAACATCAATTGCAAGTGTTATTTCTATGGAAATGAATGTGTATTCTTGTATAAGTAATTGGATTGCAATTAGGATTTAATACAACCTTGATTCATTTGGACTTGGAATCTATATATGATGTTTAACCTCTTTTTGTTATGCTCCTGCAAGATAGATTAGGATAGTTAGGATTAGCTTAAGTAGTGAGAAGTAGTGTAGATATGATTTGATACATATAGGTTAGTTGTTTCTTTTGTTGATTTAATTGAAGTCTTCCTCCAGGAAGAAATCTCTCAACACCTTTAGCCGTTTACGATATCCTTTAAAACATGTTCGAGCTAGCCACTCTAAACAAGGGCAGATCTAATTTGGGTCTGTGATCGGGTTAGTTGCCCTTGTTGGTATAGCGGAAATTTTCCATGTCAACAGTACCATATATTAAAGATTATAAAGGTAAAGTTCAATTATTTTTCTGTGGATTTCCATTATAATCTAGAGATCAGATTTATTATGATGAGCGTCAATCACTTGAGGAAGTTACTGGGAATTTAAAACATTGTTATGAATAATAAAATCATAAGAATGAACCTCACCAATGATGGAAAGGGATATACAAAGGTAAAGGTAAATGGTAGTTGAAAAGAAAAAGGCCTCAGAATCTAGATGAGAAGGAAAATGTGGCACCACAAAAGATGTTCAATGTAGCTAAGCAGGGACATGGGTCGCAAAAGAAACAACATAGAGGTGAGGGCACTAGTCGATTGGAGTGTTGGACATGTAGAAAGGAGAATCTTAAGAGATATTGTCCATAGAATCACTGTGGCAGCCCTCATATATATAGTACACAAGAGGCACTGATTGTTGGGGATGTTGGTCAGAACATTCCTCATATGTATGTAGTATTGGATAACAAATAAGTAGACCATCAGACATCTACCATCGAGATGGATGGTAAGCTTTGTGATTAGGTTATTTCTACTTTGATTGACCCTAGATATAATTATAACTATGTTATTCATAACTTGGTGGATAAGTGTGGTTTGAGTAAGGAATTGCATGTAGAATCTTGGTTAGTGAAGTTGGTTATAGGTACAAAGAAGCGAGTTCATCATTGGGTAAGAGCTTGTGCATTTGATTTGAATTTTGCGCCTATCGTAGCACATTTGAATGTATTATCATTGGGATTGTACAATATGTTGTGGGGCATGGATTGGTTGTATACTCATAGAGTCAAGTTTGATTTTTATGACAAAACAATTGATTGTGTGGATGACAATGGGGAACCAAGAGTCTTACAAGTAAGAAAGCTACATCAGTTAGGATGATGACAACTATGCAGGCAAAGCATAGTTGTAGGAAAGGTTGTACGTTATTTGTAGTTCACATTTCTAGTGACAAGGGTAAGGAAGTTGAGGATGCATATGTTTTGAGTAGGTACCTAGTTCTACAAGAGTTTCAAGATGTATTGTTAGGTCCTTATAATAATAGTGTATTTCCTTAATCTTATTGTCATTGTAGCCACTTATTATTATTTTTCTGGCTGTGTTGTCCCCATATTGTTATTATTGTGTCCCACAAAAGCCCACTATTGTTATTGTTGTGCCCTTGCATTATTATTGTTATGTCGATTCTGATTATACTGTGACCCCTTAGACTCCTATATATAGAAAGGAGGTCTTGTCATTTGTATCATCCAAGAATTTTTCATTTGTGTAATGTAAAGGAGGTTTCCCCCTCTAAGAGGCTGATTTTGAAGTTGTTTATCTATATTTTCTTCCATTTTATGAGTTGGTTACGTAACATTTGGTATTAGAGTAGCGTCCTACTCTTAATGTAGGCTTCTTACTAGTTTTCTTATGTGGACACTTGGTTTCATAGCGTCCATACTCATGGTAGTTAAAACATTTAATTTATTCAGGTCTTTCTTCTTTCCATGGTTCTATCTAGATTCTTCCTTTACTAGGGCCTTCTTAGCTTTTGCTTTCTTCCCCTTGCCTTCTAAATCAAGGTTTTCTTCCTAATCAACTCTAGATGCGACACTATCTCTAGTGTTTATTCTAATATCCTCCTACACAAATTTAGACCAAAGTCTCTCTTAATATGGGAGCTTGTCTCTTCTATTAACTGAATCTTGATAGTTGTGCTAGGACTTTGGAAGGCCAAGGAGTGCTAACTTTACAATTTTAGATGATGGCATGTTTTCTCCAACTTCTACACGTTAATCTCTCACCCGAGTGAATCTAGATAGGTATTGAACAATAGTTTCATTTTTATTAATTGAATGTTCCTAAGCTAATATTTTAATGTCAATTTCTTAGCATCACTACATCTTTTGTATAAATATGTGAGGGTTTTACAAATTGCATAAGTAGTCTACATGCCATGAAAACTCGAAACCACAAGGTCTCTAACTCCCTCCAGGACAATCCTCCTGGATTTTGTTGTATCTTTCTTCCACTAAGCCAAATCCTATGCATCCGCTGCTACTGGTTTTTGAATATCATTTTTTTTGTACTCCAATACTCCATTTTCATCCAACACAACTTTTATTTTTTCTTTCGAAGCAATGAAATTCGAAGTTCCCTCCAATGCATACTCAAACCCCAATCCATAGAGAGACATTGTTCCTGCGCTAAAGAGATTCCTGCACTCGAATTCCTGCACTTGTAGAATTCAAATTCCTGCACTCAAATTCATACACCACAAATCTTATTTTCTAAATTTCTTTAAGAGATGATGAGCAACCTAGTTTCTATGTAGTTTTCAATAGCTTTGATACTATGCAGAAATAACTAAAAATTTTCCAATGTTAATGAATTTAAATTGAAAATAATAGACACAAATTTCTTCTACTTGATCTGCAGAAGGGAAAATATGTAATAGAAACACATGCAATCATTCAATCAAAACGAACACATTTTTTATTGGGGAAACCAATTGGGAAAAATCCCTCCTCTATTTGTAATATATAATATGAGAAAAATGATCTATTACAATGAAAAATTCAATGCTTGAAGCTTAACATGCACTGCAATAATCATCACCTCTTGTTGTTTGTACTCAAAAATAGTTAGCGTGCACTCACTCTTCCTACAGTCGTACTACCTGCACTCTCTTTTCCTACACTCTCTCTACCTACAATCGCACTACCTACACTCGTTCTACCTGTACTCACTCACATTTCCTTGCATAATTTTGATGAAATTAGCTCATATTCTACATGCAATATCTGCACACTCATTAGTATATAATAATGACCACAATTATTCATTTTTCCTCTACTCAAGTTGTAAATCTGAATTCAATGCATGACTATGGATATTTTTTGTCAATTGACAAGTTAACTGAGATATTAGTGAATTAACAACATCTACAACTACACAATTAAACTCATACTAACACTATTATAGACTAGATCTCAAATAACTAAGTTTCACTAAATATAATTCCACTAGATAACTAGATCTTACCAATGAACTCATGCACAACTCTACTTCTTGCCCACAAACTCGAACTGACTAACTCAACTCATTGATTTTGTTGTGTCACTCCTACTAATTGTCTGACAACTCATCCTTCTAAAGTGGAAATTCAAATTTCTCCATTTGAATAAGGCACAAGTGAAATGAATTCTTTTCTTGCTTCAATTTAATAGGCAAGAACACCTACCCATGTTTTTGTGCATGGTTTTTGGCATGATGATTTTTCCCATCGTTTCTTTTTTATTTGGTGAAGGGAACTATAATTACGTTCTACTCTAGGGTTAACGGATTGGGTTTTATAAATTCTTTGACATGTATATAATATATTATAACATTGAATGGAACATATTGAGAAAACACTAATTTTCTTTGTTTTGGGTTCCAAGAGAAAATATCTGTGTATATTTCTTGTGTTCTTGCCATTGTATATATTTTCTATCTTGAAGAATTCATTTGCAGGTAATTTCTGCATAGGGTAAAAATCGACAATTTTAACTTTATGTATAATCAACCTTATTCCTATCCTAGAACTCTTGCATGATATCCCTTAAAAAATACTAAAATTCATGTAAGGGAACATGTGACATATCCAACTACACATATAATAACATGATTTTTCCTCGAAGTGGATGATGGATCAAAAGTGGAAAACAAAAATAATTTAACCAAAGAACCATTTTTCCTACAAAGCCTCGATTTTTAATTAAATATGTAACACTAGATGTTCTACCCCTAGTTGTAGGCACAAGTAACTTAGTCTTAGTAATACTTAGTAGCCCACATAGCTCACCAAGATGTTATGGTGAGTCTTGATGCAATACCTTCAATTCTTCCAAGTTGGATTGGAATACACTAATTTCCTAGAATAGGGAAGTCATTGTTGTGGCTATTGTTTTAGGAGAAATGGACTTGATATCCCTACTTTATGTCTTTGTGGAACATCTGTAGTGTGAAACTAATTATATTTGAGTTTGAGATGTATGGACCATATCTACAAACTTTGAAATAGATGATGTTTGGATGGTTTCATGCCCCTTTGACTCAGACTTAGATGGTGGTAAGGTTAGTGAATTTATTAATCACTTCCCCTTCTGTTACATAACTTTCTCTACCTCATCCCCACTCATGCCTGCAATTGATCTCGTTGTTCCTCTTCATCTTCAATTTAATGTATTTAAATATTTCCATACCTTCCTTAGGCTTAGGCCATAATGTATATGGATACTACATGAAAAGAGTCTTGATGTTTTCCTTTGTGATAGAAAATAGTAGGATATATGGAGTTGCTTGAATATATGCACATTCAATTACAAATAAATTATGTAAGTCAACTTCAAATTGAATAGAATTATCATATTCTTCTCCACCCATATGCATAGAATTTCAAAGGATTCAATTGTATCCAACAACATTTGTTCATACCACATTTAAAATGACTTGTATGTTTCCTTCTAAACATATTTTTCTTTGTTATGTTGCTACATATTTAACTTCAACATGGGAGAAAACTTTGTGAGTGGTGTGTTATAATTATTTCCTTGGGGTGACTTCTAAATTACAATTTCCATCAATAGTAGGGCCCAAGTCATAACATAATTCCTTTCCATGCTTGAATGCATACAAGTAGTCCTATATAAACATATCATTAGGAGTCATGGCCAAGACATATTGATTCCATGCATGCAATTGTCAAGAGGTAGGAGGATTCCCAATGGGAACTTATGTCTTCAACACTTGTGGATGAAATTGCAGGAGAGAAATTATTTGACAAAACAAAAAATGGAGTCCTTGATTATTTAAATAACTACACCCTATGTCCATATGTGGGTGTTATATATATTATATGGATCCTCTAATGTGGCATCATGGTCTAAAACTAAATTTTCAATGTCCTCCTATGTCATAAAGTACCCAAGACCATATTCATTTTTGTGATTTCCACAAGGTATACATGATCCAATCAAAGGAACCATCCATGCAATCCACTCAAAAGGAACTGAGTACAATAGTTCATGGTTGGATTATTACTATAATAGAGAAAATCAAATAGGGATATGATATTATACTTATAGACTATTTTAGTATAGTCTTTGGGAAAAACTCTGTTAACTCCATCCACTCTAACAATAACCTCCACATACTAGTAGAACTATAGCTTAGGAAATTGTATCCCATTCTAGATGTTGACATCTATGACCTTCAAAAGGAGAACCTTCCTAAAAATGTTTTGTTTCATGAGTACTTCGTTTGGGCTTTCCACTACTACTAGGTTTTCTTACTTAATCACTTTGGAATTGGTCCAAACTTTTGGCTAAGTGGGGATCACCATTTATTATATTGGAATTTCTCAATTGACCACCTATACAATCCTTTGAAAATATCTCATAATGTACCTATTTACAGTTAATTATTCCCTAATCTTAAGCTAATTTACTATTGTTTGAAGTTTTGATATCATGACACATTCAAGCATTGGGCCCTACAATACACCTCTAACTGACTTCCATTAATTAGGTATTTTAAAAACTAACAACAAAGGGTTTCCAATATTTATACACTTGCTTCAGTAATATAAATAATTCAAAAGGGCCCCGACCACCTAATTTGGAGCTTCCCAAGTTTCTTTGGAAACTTACTATCATAGAGTAGTACTAGTGTGGTAGGTTCAAATTCTTCCACTAAGGTTGGGGTAATTTCATGCCTCTAGTTGTTGTTTCTGCACAACATGACTATAACTAACAATCAATTTGTTCTCTTCCAGTTGCATTAGCTGATTCAACCACTATTATGAAGATTATCCATTTAACATTTTAGTATGAATTCCAATTTCGAGGTTAAGTAATACAAAATCTAAGGGCATGTATATTATTTTTCCATAGATTATCCAAAATGAAGTATTCTTTGTTAGCCTTTTTTAATAGTATTGTATGCCCATAGCACTACAAGAACTCATTGACAAAAATTGTGATGATTCACATTATAAGTCTTCGTGAAAGCATGTTCAAGTATATCATCGATAAATTCCATCATACCATTCACCTATGTATAATATGGTGTACTCTTTAGATAATTGATGATAAGATCTTGGTTAAATTTGTAGATAGTTCAATTCAAGAAATGTGTTCCTTAACTACTTGTCAATTCCTCCAAATAGCCAAATATTGTGATAGTATTTTAAAAAATAAACAATGCAACAATGCTAATGGTCCAATCATTAACTGATGTAGGCTCTCCCCATTTGATTAAATAACCCTTTGTAGTAATAATGTACCATGTATTGGTTCTACATGCAAGGGGGTTTATTGACACAACAAATTTAAACTTGCACTTCTCAATGGGATCTAGAATAGTGACAAGGAAGAGTTGTAATTCATCCTCGCTCAATAGTTTCCCTATAGGCCAATAGACATTGTAATTATTAAAATATTGTTTCCATTTTTGAAATGGCGAAGGCCACCATATCCCAATTTGAGACACTCTCCACACAAAATTATTGCTTGCATTGTTCAATCCAACAATTCCTTCATGTGCCTCATATAATACCATGTCTTATTCATGATCCTTCACATACTTGTACAATATAATAATAATGAATCCCAAATTATATAATTGTCTTGTAGTTAGCTATTATTTCATGCTTCTTGTTATGAATTTCCCTCACTATGCTACTACATACACTTCTAGCAACTTTCTTGTGGTAGAATATGTTGCAATTCTGATGAAATAATCTAGTAAGGTGTCAACCCTAAATAATTTCATGTATAGTAACTCATCATTCATACTTCCTTTAGATTCCTCCACTTAACCTATATAAATGATATCATCCAAAATTATGCTTACTAGGATTCACTTCCACAACAAAGTTAAACTCCAAGAATAGTAACATCTAACATTATATCCTTACCTACAACACTAGCTTGTTCACTAAGTACTTGAATGTCAAATGATCTATAAATAATTTGAATTTATTTCCTAGAAATAGCACATGATTTTTTGTATTACATACACTATTGTTAAGCCTTCATCGTTAGTGGAAATATCAAGTTAAGAATACTAATAACTAAACATTTACTAGGTTCAACACCTCTTGAAACTTATGGGTCCAAAATCCTAACATAATTTGTATCCTTTTATAATAGATTCTACAATGGTGCAACAATATTAGTGTTGTATATTGTTGGTGTCATTGATGTAAAATTATAGGCATTGATGTCAATTTATGTGATGTACTAGCATGTTAAAATTATGATGTCATTGATGTCTTGGTAACTTACTCAGAAGGAATTTTTTCCACAGGTAACTGACTCAGAAGCACATGAAATTTTCTTCATTAGATAATACTCTCAAAGATATTTCCAATGGTTTATGTAACTTAGCATAACTCCCATGGGATGAGGAAAAATCATATTTTGCGGTGTTGAAGTTTAGTCATGGTAAAATGCCACTCAAGATTCCACAAGATCCCCACCTCGTCAGATTGCTACAAATCATAAAGTGGAAACTACAAGCTTGAAAGGAATAAAATACTTAGGGATAACCATCAATGAACTAGAAATCTACTGTTGATAATGTCCAATTTCTATGGATCTCGATAATAAGAGCCCACAAATATATTGACAATAGAATGTGGAAGCTCAAGAGGAAAATATTAATTGACAATAGGTGGGGTCTCGTTAGGATCTAGTCAAATGCTCTATCACTAGGGAACTGATAGGTAACACCCATCTGTCTATTCGATCTCATAGCTAGGGGTGATTTTAGAAATGTCGAACATAGTTAGTGAAGTGATGGGTATTGGATGATAGATGAAAAATTATCTACATCAGTTAAAAGTGAACATAATAACCTTCAAGTGATTTTTATATTTATCATACCACCTCGAGGGCATAAATAAAGCTCAAGAGGGAGTTTGAAAAGCGATGACTTGTATAGTGGGAAGGTTGCTAGTCACAAATCCTAGTGAGAAGTGGATCGGTACTAAGTGCCCAAGCACATATGAGACTACTCGGTTTAGATGATATACACATAAATGAATGGGAAGTGATCAACAAGGTTATAGATGTGGCACCAAAATGACATGGAAAGGTGATATGGTAGATGCAGGTGGCAGGATGATGACAAGAAATGATAAGTAGATTAGAAGTGGACTCAAAACAACATGGAAAGGTGACATGGTAGAGACATGCATAGGAAAATTGTGTGAGACCCTTAAATTATGAAACATAGTAAGCCAATAATGTGGCATCCTTAAAATATCATGCATGATAGGTCAATGAGGTGGAACCTATTGACGGTGATGGAAGTCTGTCAACCAAGGGGGTTTCTCCAATGTGAAGTCCCAATTAGACCTCACACCATTTGGAATAGGAGCCCCATCTATAGGATATGCTTGATTTCCATGTATTCTTATAGACTTCCCTTGGCCCTAACTGTTAGCAAGAGAGAGGAATGAAAATGTTCCTTTGAAAACAAAGTGAGTTTGTCTGTTGAGTGTTTGGTTGTAAGTGTGTAAAGGTTATTCTAGTACGGAGGGAGAAAAGAAAGAGATCCTATAAGAGAGAGGTAATATTTCCACCCCAGTATAGATGCACACAACCATGCAAGGTCCGTCTAGAATACAATGAAATTGTCCACAAAGATGTGACTGTTATTATAAACAATCAACAAGAAAGATTTGTCTAATATCTAGTGGAGTATTCCATAAGTATATGACAGTAATACCAACCATTACAACACATCCTAAATGTCATAAGTACCAAAATAATTGAAACAGTTTAACTAATTTAACACATATGAAAGAAAACCTGAATTATAATTATCCACATAACAGTGTTACAAATATTCACAATCCATGCATGAAAACGTGTCATCCATTAAGATTCAAGTATTAACTAAAAAATTCAAAGACACATCTATACAATGAACACTCATATTATATTGTGATTTTAGTAAGCACTAATATTTAAAAAAAATATTAATATTAATTTAAAAAAATCAGTTTTTTTGTAATTGATTAT
>APFE031003350.1:0-22167 GCA_000404065.3 Pinus taeda | reverse complement strand
TTATTATTTTTAATTTTATTAAAATCGATAAAACCATGATGATAAATGTAGTTACATGTACACATGGTATATTAATTAAATTTAAATATAAAGTTCTAGAATATAATGGTTACGAATATAAATCATTATTTTAATTTATATGATCAAATAGTTTTTTTTGGCTTTATATGATTCCTAAGATGATTGCATGTCTAACATATGGCTTGAGTAGGTTATTGAGGGGTATTTAAGTTGTCAAAATCACCTTAGGGGCATCTAAGCGGAAAAATCAGCTGTGGATTGCACCTGGCCTGGGCCACACGATTTTTGAACACAAAGTTTACAATTAGTGACCTTTATACCACGAAGTGTCTTAACAAAACATCCTTTCCACATCTATTCTATGCCCCATGGGAAAAATAGATTTTAATTTATAGATACTATTTATATTTTATATATTTAGCATTTCTATAATTACAAATATTTTTATTTTTATTTATAAGTTTATTAATTAAATTTATTATGTTTTATATGTTTATTAACAATATACTCTAAACTACCATGGTTATTAATATGATATTTCTGGCCTCCATATATCATTCTCTATTCTTGCCTACGAGCAGCATATCACACTTCTCTACAGTAGCATGTCGCACTTCCTATAGCCTTAGACATATATATAAATTCTCATTTCAAACTTCACACCTAAGAATTATAGTCCAATTTGGACCATTCTATAGCCCAACTTGGATCGTTCTATTCCTCTCTACGGTGAGAGCTATCGAGTCTTCTGCAGCTCATAATTCATTTCTCTGCAGCCTCCGTATATCTCTATTCTCTCATTTGATCTATGCGGCATCCATATTCTCTATTCTCGTCTACGAGAAGCATACTATAGTTCTCTGCAGTGAGGGTTGTCGAGTCTTCTGTAGCTCGAAATTCATTTCTCTATGGCCTCCATATATCTCTGTTCTCACATTTTATCTCTGTGGCCTTTGAATACCTCTGTAGCCTCAATATTCTATATTCTCGCATGCATGCAACATATCACACTTCTCTGTGGTGATGGCTATCGAGTCTTCTATAGCTCGAAATTCATTTCCCTGTGGCCTCTACGGCACAAAGGGTTGAGGACACTCATTCTCGCATTTGATCTCTACAACCTCCATATATCATTCTCTATTCTCGCCTGTGGGCAACATATCACACTTCTCTGCAGTAGCATGTCACACTTCTTATAACCTTAGACATATATATAAATTCTCATTTGAAACTTCTCGTATGTGGCTTATAGCCTAGCTTGGATCATTCTATAGTCAAACTTGGACCGTTCTATTCCTCTCAGTGGTGAGGGCTATCGAGTCTTCTACAGCTCGGAATTCTATGCAAAATAGTGATGACGACATGGGATTCTGATTTATATGTGTACACTTCACTGCATCAAATTCACAAAGCTTTCATTCGAAGGAATTCAACAAATCTTCTATTAGTCAATTGTGCCACCTCTATTTATATTTTCATCGCTCGACTAAATAGAGGGTGTTTGATCTTTTGCGTTGAGGAAGGAGGTGATTAATCGAAGGCTCAATTTGTGTTTCCATCACTCGATTAAATGGAGGTGTGGCATTTTAAACAATTAACGCTTTAAGGTGTGGTGACTACAGCCTCACATTGGTTCTGTCTGACAGGTGCACACATTCCTACCTACCCTCTTCTTGTTAAGTTTTGTTTTGTTACACTATGAGTACTTCGCCTCATATTTATAAGCCTCCCTCTAACAAAGGAATACCAATTAAAATTACCCTAGAGAGTCTCTGTTAGTACATTGAATCTTTAGAAAGACAAAGAGAAGAAAGAGAAAACCATTTTAAACTAGAAGTAACTAGAATGATTGACAATAACTACAAATCATTAGAAAATAAAATAATTACACTAGAAACTGAACTCCAAGGAATGAAAGGTAAACTTCAATAAATAGAACATAGTAAACAAGCAACAGTTAAAGAAAATGACACTTTGAAAAGCGAGATTAAAAATCTAAAATAACAACTACATAATAACTCAACCCTAAATAACAGAGAGAATAAATTAGATATTAAACCCAAAAATAGGAAATTAATAAACTAATTATACTCGACCATGAGTGCCACAAAAGAGCCTTAAACCTTATAATTGTGGGTATAGAAGAACAAAATAATGAAGACACATTAGAAATAGTTAAAGAACAACTAAAAACAAAATTTTAAATTCAAAAAACTTATGTCACGGAAGCAACAAGGGTAGGGAAGATACTTGAGCATAAACACAAACTCATCCGGGTCAAGGTCAATTTTAATTGGCATAAATTGGAAATACTCAGGAAGTCCTCAAGCCTAAAAGGAAAAGGAATGTTTACAAATGAAGGTCTCATTCTAGAAGAACAAGCTGAACTTAGGAAAGAAGTCCAAAAGGTCAAGAAGGCAATAAAGGTAGGGAAATGGGAAACCATTAGGAACAAGAAATCTATTATTAGAAATAAAGTCTCAAGCATGAGTGATAAATAGGGAATTGCATCACTTCGTATCCCCTTCTGGAACTGTCGTGTTTTTCTATGGTGTAAAGGTCCTATGTTAAGTTGGATCCCAAGTGATATTGACCTTATTCTTTTAGTTGAAACTTGGGATCATGATGAATATAGGGTCCCTCACCTTGATAGTTTCATTATTTGGTCAGTTTGGAATAAGAAATCCTCTCGGAGAGGTTTGGTGGTATAGCCTGCTATATAAGGAACACTGCTTCCTCTCACATCCAACTTCATAAAATCGACCCCTTCAATCAATACATTTTGGATTGAAATCTCTGATTCTACCACCAATAGGATCTTTCTTGTAATATGTTATTTTGCTCCTATCAACTATACATCTTATAAGAAAAACAACTTGGATAAGAATTGTCCTTTCAATACCTTATAAAAATACATCTTCAACCTAGGGAATGAAGGTAATATCCTTTTGCTTGGGGACTTTAATGCTATAACTGCTACTAACCAAGTTGTTATGTTAACTAACAACTCTAACCCTGACCCCTTGTGGCCTGATGAAGATAGTAACTTATCTAATAAGAGAAAATCTGAAGACATAATTGAGAACTTATTCAGCACCGAGCTCCTCAAACATTGTAGTTTGCAAGACCTAATCATCTATAATGATATTAAAAAGTGGCCCCTCTCCAGTTAGATGACTTGTTTCCATGGGTTAGGTAGCAGTGTTGTGGATTATGTGATTTCCAACACCCTTGTCCTCAATCATATTACAAACTTTGAACTACTTAATGAATTCAAACCTTACTTTGACCATAGACCTCTATCTTTATCCCTCAATCTTGTTATGCATACCACCCACATGCAGGAGACCAGTGAAATAAAAAGACACATTCACTTTGATAGAAGTAAGGTTGATCTCTTCTTAAGGGATTTAGAAAGGGATTTAGACTCGATGACTTGTAGTAGGAACATTGAACAAATTTATTACCAATTTACAACTACCCTCTCAAATACCATTAGCAAATGCTTTAATGAGACTTCGAATAAGTAGAATCATAGAACTTCCAATCCATGGTATGACAAAGACTATAAAATTTTTAGGAAAGCGATCAAACACACTCCTAATGAAATCACTAAGCTCTGAAATATAAATATATACAAAGCTCTCATCAAGAGGAAGAAAAGGTCATATATTAATAAAAGGTAAGAACATCTTCTCCACCTTTCTAAAGTCGTGCGTAGAAAGTTTTGGTGGAATGTGCTTATTCATAAAACCAAAGATAACCATTCTATCCCCTTAGAAAATTGGGACAACTATCTTAAGAAGTTGTATGACTCTCCAGACATTATGGGCACCACCTTAAACATCTTGTTAAGGAGGATGTATTTTCTCTGGAAGATGTTGAGTCTGGGATTAATAAGCTCACTAAAGGGAAAGATAAAGTTATTGAAGGATACCAAGCTGAGATCTTTAAAATGGGAAGATCTATCTTCATTCCTCATCTCCACAAGCTTCTCAATTTGGCTGTAAAGCATGGCTTCCCTCATCTTTGGACACAAAGCCTTATTGTGCCTATCTTTGAAAATGGGTACAAAAGTGTTCCCTCTAACTACATGACCATTATGAGTAGCGACATCCTAGCCAAGCTATATGGGCTCATTTTGGAAAAAAATCTTAGTGTTTGGCTTGAAAACTGGGGTAAAACGGCTAAAGGGAAAGTTGGCTTTGGGAGACATCACTCAAATATCGACCATCTTGTCATTCTCAGAATAGTTACAGAAGAATGTCACAACAATAAATGTGATCTCTTCTGATGTTTTGTAGACTTTAGAAAATCTTTCAACATTGTTCCTCACGAGAATCTTTGGGAGAGACTTGAAGAGATCATGGTTCCTCGTTAACTGAGGATTGCGGTGATCCGCCTCTACGAGACTGTCACTGCCAAGCTTAAGACCAACAAAGGGTGGTCTAAATACATTAAATAAAATATCAGAGTTAATAAAAGGTTTCCCATATCCCCTACCCTTTTTGGCACACACATTAATAAGCTAGATGAGTGTATAGAAACCGCAAGATGCAAGGGCACCAAGCTTGTTGGTGTAATCAATACTCTTCTCCTTTATGCTGACGATACCGTTCTTCTTGCAAAAAGACATGATGACCTAGACAAGCAACTTAAGACTATTCGTGTCTACTGCTCCAAGATGGGTATGATAGTTAATACCGACAAGATTAAAGTCATGATCATTAAATCCAAAAAGATCACCCATGCTAGTTTCGTTTATAATAACCATTGCTTAGAGCAGGTTTCTTCTTATAAATATATGAGTGTTAACTTTCCTCATCAATTCAACTAGAATTATAGCATCAAGAAAAGGAATATTGGAGGCTAGAATGTTTATTATGAGCTTGAAAAAAATTGTAAAATGGTCGATATTTGTATTTAGAGTAAAAAGAGGTTCCTCTTTGAGACTCTCACCACCCGTGTTGTCTTATACGGATGCAAAGTTTGGGGTTGCAGTATATCTAGAGAGTCTTGGAGAAAGATTGAGATGATTCAAAAGCAATTCATAGCCTACAACGTAAAGATCAAGGGAAATACTCCCTATCCTATCCTCTTGATTGAAGCTTGTCTATCCCCCATTGAAAGTATGGCTATGTTTAGATATCCAATGTATAAGAAGAAGCTTTACAACATGGAATCCAAGAGGCTCCCAAAAATTGCTTCTAACTATAGTCAAAACCCTGATCTTTACCTCAAGCACAAGTGGCATAAGGATGCCCAGTCTTGGCTCAACCATTGGGGAATTAATGAGGATATCATTTTGGGAAGAAAAGATAGTGTCAAAGATATTATTATCTCCAATTTTAAGGACAAGTTGTGGGAGGATAAGGAGCTCGAGGGTAAAAGGAAGATAAGATACTATAAGGAGGTGATTAGCCCCACCCTTGATAATCAGAATTATCTCTTTGTGTTGACCAACACTAAGGAAAAAATGAATATCGCTAGGATTAGAACTAATTCTCCCAAGATTCGAAGTGAAATCAAGCGATGGTCTACTCCTAAGACTCCTGGGAATGACAGAAGCTGTCAGATTTGCAATACTTAGAAGGTGGAGGATGAAAATCACTTCCTCTTAGATTGCCCGACTCTTACTCACATCCACTCTCAATTCCCTAAAATCTGCCACACTTCCCATCTTCTTGACTTATTAAGCCGACCCAACTATAATGATATTGGAGCACTTCTTTCCCTTCTCTTTGATCATAGAAACAAGGTTTTTAAGCATCACACTTAGATTATTTTTCTTTTCTTGAGGTTCGATAGGCCGCATTGGTCTTAGTGGACGTTAATCATCATCATCATCATTTAAATTTATGTTAATGTGATATGTATATTATAATTTATTTATTTTTTAAATTTGTTTGTAATTTCATTAATAAAAAATTACAATATAACGAATTAAATTGAATGAAGTTATTATTTTTATTATTTAGTTTAGTCAATATTATATTTTATTGTTCAATACAAATATAATATTTAACCCATAATATAATATTTATTCTGTACATAAATTTAAATGCTTACACTCATTTACAACACTATATCTCTCATACTAAATTATAAATCAAACACTACATTGTTTAGTAATAAAATTGTAATTTATTTAATAAAATAATTTAAAGATATTTGTTTAATGTTTTCAGTTCCTTGTGTACTTATGTGCAGGATATTTAGTTCAATTCTTGGAATGTTTCATATATATACAATCTCCCATTTGTTTGGGCTTATTAGTCCTTGTCTTCGACATCACAGGGACTATAGCATTCGATCGAGCGTTGACCAGGTATTAGTTTTTCTCTTGACTGTAATTTTTCAGTGTTTAAGCAATTTTAAGCAAAGTCTATTGCTGGCGATTTGGCTCCAAAAACTTTTAACCAAACTTTCGATTTCACCCTATTATTGCAAGCATATCTTGCGCCGATGTGATTTTAGTGAGGGCAAGTTATTTTATCCTAAGTTTTCTCCTTTTACACTTTTCACCGTTGTGTACTGACATGATTGTTCAGAGCAGTGAACCGCATGACTAGATAGGTGGTGACTGTCTCTGAGTCCTTTTGCATGTAGTCACATTGATAGAGGCGTCCTCGTGTGGCTTACAGCATATTGTATATATTCGGTTCAATTCAATTCGCATCAGAGCGAGGCAGTTCAACTTGCATCAGAGCACAAACGACTCAATTGAATTCACATCAGAGCTAGTCGGTTCAATTCACAGAAGAAAAGAAGAGAAAGACAAGAGCCTAATTGCACTTCTTTGCTGATCCACTGTTTCACCGAACACTTCTTTAGTTAATTTGCACTTTTTCATCGATCCACGACTTCGCCCAATGCCTATCTTATCCAGTTAATCTGTTCCTGGAGGTACAATTTCGAAATTCAAATTTTTTTTTTGTCAGCCTAAAAAAACCATAACTTTTCATTATAAAAATTATTACAGTAACTTGTTTTTGTTATGCTTCTTCAAAAAACAATTTTGAATTTCGAAATTCAATTATACAAGTTATAAAAATGATTATAGTAGATTGTTTTTGTTATGCTTCTTCAAAAAACAATTTTGAAATTTGAAATTCAATTAAACTGTAATTTCTTAATTACTTAATTCAAATGGACTTACCAAAATGAAGTATGACAAGAGGAGTATGTCTTCAGAAACTTATGGAAACCTGTTACTCGGAACGGAATACCAAATATGTAAAGTTTTCCTCAGTTGTCCTTGGCAAAGACTGAACTAAGGGCTCTCTCTTGATAATTGCCTCGTGCCTTGCTTAGGCAGGATTTTTCATTCTCCAGGTGGTTACCATGTTCATGCACAGTTACAAATGTCTTCATGGCTCCATTCAGATATATGAATTCAGATAATACTAATCCATTGCTTGAATTGCATATCATTGCATGGCCCTCTATTCCAGGCATACTGCATCTAAAACCCTTCTAATCCATTGTTGCATATACTATAGTTTGGAGACTCTAGGCCTAGGTTTGCATTCTTCACCTTTTCAGGAAATTTCTCTTTCTTCTGTACTACATGAAAGTTTTATTTTAACGAAAAAGTTCTATCAGAAGACCCTTGCGATCTAGAGTTCAACTTTCAGATTTTATTGTGTTTGTTTCCCTAGTTTCAAAAATAGTAGCTCCCTTTCTAATCCACTGATTTAATTGTATGTAATTCCATCTCGCTATTTGAGATTTGAAGCCCTCCCTGGTTCTTTTAGTCAGAAACTAGATATTTTCCTATTTTTGCCTTGTTTATCTATTTCCATTGTCATCAACATAGGATCATAAAATCATTTGAATAGCGAGTATAATCTTCTATTGGTTTTTAAAATTTAAAAGTGTATCATACAAATTGAAATTGGGAATAGAAGTATTATAATGTAAAACAGTAAAATAAAACAATAATTGATAGAAACTGTTGAAACTGAGGGAAAATATGACTACGCTTACCTGGTTTGTCAGATGCAACTTGTGATTATGTACATGGACTATATTTAGACAATCTTGTTCTTTTCTGCATGGAAGAGGCTCCCGGTGCAATGGAAAGGCCATCAGTTCTTGAATTTTCACTACCCACATTGCCTTTTTTTCTACTCTGTAATTTTGTCGGTTGCCTTGTTCTTCTCCCTTGAGATTTCCTTAAGCCTCTGAGAAATGCTGCTAATTCTATCTTTGAATCCCCTATTGGTCTTTAGTCGATTGAACCAATCTGTGTAATGGTGGTTTTTTGGTTCTCAACAAAGTTAGTGTGGGTTTCTTTTCTTCTAAGGACATCTTCATCGAGGGCCTTTCAAATCTAAGATACTTCTCCGGAGTTCGCTGCATTTGAGGTTTTGCTTAATGAGTTGGTTAGCTAGGAGGTAGACACGTTGGACATGCAAAAGAGATAGAGGTAAAGACGTTGGGTATGTAAGAAGGACGAGAGGCAGGCAGGTGGTAAGATTGTTGACCCATGGAATTTTGCGTGTTTGAAATATATTCTTGTATTATACATTTTTTTTTGCATGTGTTATAGGTGTCTTTTCAAAAGCTCTGTCTCTTGCAGAAATGAACCTTGATAGGTGACTCAACCTGCCTCCATCTTCACTGTTGAATTAGGAAATCTGAGTTCTTCACTTGTGTATATACCCCATCTGAGTATTAGCAGTGTCCATGGCTTCTGCAAGTAGGTGGTTTGTCCTATATTTTGCGATCATTGTATTTGTTCTTCAAGTAACAAATGCGATGTTTACTGATATGTCTTCTGTGCTTCATGAATTATGTTCTTCTTGTTTTTCCAATCTTTGGAAGTACTATATAGCTTATCTCTATTTGATGAAACAAATGTTTGTGGAGGCTGCTAAAGTCGGAACTTCAACAGTGTCTGGGGTGAGTATATATATATCACTGAGTTAAGTCTAAATTATCACATGGGTGCATTTCATTCACA
Source organism: Pinus taeda (assembly GCA_000404065.3). Classification (NCBI taxonomy): domain Eukaryota; kingdom Viridiplantae; phylum Streptophyta; class Pinopsida; order Pinales; family Pinaceae; genus Pinus; species Pinus taeda. The sequence continues at coordinate 13,178 of APFE031003350.1, read as the reverse complement.
AGAGTAAAAATCACGAAGAGACTTGGTGCCCCAATTATATAAATATATTTTGAAATAATCACATTGGATTTTCCCTTTCCCTCATTCTAGTAGCAAACAAATGCGATGAACATGAATCTTCAGCAGACAATAGGTATATATAGTCTTAATTAAAGTAATAGATTATATAATGTTATGGGTAATGATTATCATTATTTGGAATCTATTTGCAAATAGTCTCACCATTATGTAGCTGTTTTAAATTTTTCTTGTGAATCAAGACTTCTGTTTGGGAATATTTCTTGATGATGTTTCTGCGATTGCTTCAAGTATTTTTCATCAAAAAATTCATTTTTAGGCATGATGTTGTTCTTCTTTTAACTTTTTCCAACGTCGTCTTGTTGCTTTTTAACATTTCCTTATAAATGGAGGGTTTATCTTTGACATCACTCTGTTTGTGCTTATATGTTCTGCTCAATTCTTTGTCATTTCTTCTTGTTTCTAACTTTTCCTTGTAATCTTAGGGTTCATATTTGACATAGATTGCCTGTTATTCTTTTCAACATTCTCTTGTTAATTCAAAGCTCATTTAAGGAATTACTCGTTCTCATTTTAACGTTGTTCTAAATTCATTCTTGTTTGCTGCTGTTTTTTTTTTTAAACTGGAAGCACAGGACTTTTTGGTTGCATCTCTTCTAGCACATAAGCTCCAAAAAGGCTTGTTCCACAGAACCCCAGTGTGATGGGTTAGTACCTGTACAATTTGGTTAGCCATTTTAATACCAGCAATTTTATTCACTAAAATTTTGTACGAAAGTTTTTAAGTGGAAAAACGTTCTAGCTCCTATTGCGGACTTCATGTGACCCAATGCAAGAATATTGGGGTGAGTTTTTTATATGCAAATTTTTTGATACACTGCAAGTTAATTCGAAATTTTTACCAAAAAATGGGTTATATCTTATTTTTTTCATGATTCGCTCCATTTTATATTCTATTCAACTTTTCTTTATTTCCAAAGTCCTTACACTGTAGCACTCTTCATAAGAACATGTTCCTGAAACAATCAGTAATCTTTCTCAGATGTAGGTTTTGAATTAATCAGTTATCTTTCAGTATGTACAAAACTAAAATCATTGCCAAGTGAGATAGGAGGGCTTATAAACATTCTCTGCAACTTGAACAGTTTGAAGGCAACTTCCAATTCAACCTTGTGAAGCATTTCATTGTTAGAAGTTTGTCAAAGTTTCTCACTTGCTCTGATTATTATTACAGCTTTCCAAGACAACGTGTTGAACTTGATGCCATGTAATATTATGTTTCTAGGGAAGAATTGTCTTTAAGGATGAATGTTCACGAATATTGCAAACGAATCTCAGTTTTTCACAATAAAATTACAAGTATGCCAAGGGTCTAATCTTGACTAAAAGTGTAAAATTGGAACATGTTAAAATTATTGCCAAATTCATTGTGGCAACTCAAAGAACTCAAGTTTCTCAAACCCGGCAGGGACTACCGCTATGACAGTGGCTTCCTTGTTAGAAAAGTAAAGGATCTCCTGACTGAAAGCTTATATAGGCTGTCATACTCTTATTGTTGACTCTCTTCTTGTTTTAAGTTAGGCACATAAAAATATTATTGCATGTTAGGTAATGAGCCAAGTTTGGTTAGGTTTATAACTTCCATGGAAAATTTCTATTGCTTTAGATGCTTGAAAATTTTTGCAGTGGTTTTTCCCTGTATCGGAGCATTTGGTATAGTGGTATGATTCTCACTTAAGGTGCGAGAGGTCCCAACTTCAATTCTCGGAATGCCCCCAACATTATCAATTTCTGAAGGGTCGAAAATATATACTAGGCTGTTATATTTTTTATGATTCATTGGTACAACCACTGTATTTTGAATAAAAAACTGGTTTAAGGTGCGACAAGTCCCAAGTTCAATCCTGTGAATGCCCCTTATTTATCAAATAAACTAGGCCCATATAAAGAAGAAGGTTTAAGGTGTGAGAGGTCCCTAAGTTCAATCATGTGAATACCCCATAAGGTGCAAGAGGCCCCGAGTTCAATCTTGTTACCGTCTTTCAAAAAGTTTCTATACATTGTTATTTAAGAAGTCCTGAGTTCAATCCTGTTACTGCAACATCTTTCCAAAAGCTTCTATAAGCTCTTATGTTTCGTAGAAAAGCTTCTATAGGCAATCTCCAGAATGAAAGAAAAAGCAACCTCAAACTTCACATGTAACCAGAAAGAAAAAGGCATAAAAGGTGCAAGAGGTGCTGAATTCAATCCTGTTAGTTGCCCCATCTTTCGAAAAGCTTTGATAGGCTATATTTTCCTAGAAAGAAATAAAAAGCAGCCAGAAACTTCACATGTGACCAGAAATAAAAAGATTAAAAGGAATCATCATTGAACCCAACGTGAATCGAAAACGTAACCTTCTGATCTCGAGGCAGACGCGCTACGAAATGTTGCAAAGGAAACACCGTAAGTCGATAGCACATATGGAAGAAGAGAATAGATGAAGAAAGAAGTGATATGTTATGTAATCTAACTATAGCCCAATTTGACTGAAAAATAAATATTAATGTTAAATGTAATACAATCAAACAAAAAGGCATATGCAAGTATCCCACTTTATCTATCTTTTACAATCAAAGAACTTCAATTATTTTAAATTTGAGGGAGAATATCTAAGATGACAACAACTATGATATTGGCGATGACAATAACAATGTTGGCGATGACGATAACAATGTTAACCAGCATGAAAGAGGTGGTGGCTACAATTACAATGATTATAATAATAAAAATTTTCGGGCATATCACTTTATATTTTAAGAAATGTCAACCCCACTAAATATTGTTCTACTTGACTTTAGGAAAAAAGAAAAGAAGGCTACACCTTTTTTAAATTATCACAATTTTAATAAATTAAAACCATAAAATTATATTGTAGAATTGAGGCTTCTGTGATCAGTCATGTTTATAAGAAGAGCTTCAGCGTAAATCACATGATAAAGACCTTTGTGTGACGCGTTTCGAACCAACAAGTGTGGTTCATCATCAGGACAAGTTGATGAACCACACTGGTTGGTTCGAAACGCGTCGACAAAGGTCTTTATCATGTGATTTACGCTGAAGCTCTTCTTATAAACATAAAATTATATATTAAAAAATATAATGATGCAATGTGGCTATGGAGATTGTGAATGGTGTGTGAGATTTGGTTTGCTTTATCATGGGTTTTAGATAAGCGTTGTCTTGTAAATAGAATGATTAGTTTAAATGTTATCAAGGAGAGGTGTTGCAACTCTAAAGTCTCTCAAGACATGACTATTATACCACGTAGAAGATATTTTCAAACTCTAAAGTCTCTCAAGACATGACTGTTGTACCACGTAGAAGATATTCTCACATGTCCAGGTGGGATTCTTACAATTGACTATCTTATAGAGAAAGTCCTGCTACAATTGTTATACCACGTAGAAGATATTCTCGCATGTCTAGGTGGGATTCTTACAGTTGACTCTCTTGTAGAGAAGGTCTCTTACTACTTATATGATGAAAGCAAACTGCTTGATTTGAAATTCCACTACTTTTAATCACATACTAACTATATTTAATCATTTAACAACTTAAATGATTAACGATGTATACAATCACTCTTTATTCAAAAAACTCTTTATTTAAAACTTCATGAATTTATTTTTAATGCTTTATCATAAATGTTAATTAAGCATAATTTATAAATTACAATATTACTAGGTACAAAATTAATCTAGGCGTTCCATACATAATGAGGGAAATGAATTTAATTAGTCCTTTATTTATTTTTTTGGGTGGTTGAAGTAGATAGAATTAATTATGGATTTTGGACCAATAAATGTCCTCAAAATGCACCAATCATCAGTTAGATAAAGTTACTTAAATTTATTTTATTGCTGAATTCTAATCAATAATATTTAAAAAAAGGAAATAAGAAATATTCATAAAATTACAATACTACTCAAAGCTTGTAACTGTTGTTACATGAAGCAAGAGTGGTTACTTTAGCTTTTTAAATACTTTTGAAGATTATAAGCTACATTTTATTGATATTCATTTATTATTGATCTTTAATATGCTTACTTTTTTAACAAATTTTCAAATACTATAAAAAATTTGCACATTTAAAAATATGTTTTAAATGCCATAAAATAAATTAGAAATTGCAGAATAATAGTATGGTAGAATAACAATATTGTTGAAATTCCAATCCAACCATCAATATGTGTCATTATTTCAAATTCCTCAATAGTATCATTCATATTGGTATGGAAAAATATATGCCTCTATCGATCCTTTGCCTTTACCACTCAGTAACTCTAGGACTCAACCACCAGATCTGTAGAAAGCTATGGGTATGTGTTTTAAGTAATAGGATTTTACTTGAAGAGAAATAATAAATACTATAAAAATATATTAATGGAATGACAATATTACTAATAAGCTTCTCAAGTTGTGAGTTTTAAAACAAAGAAAGAGTGGTTAGAGTACTTTCCAAGAATATCAAATATATTATATTCGAATCATTTATAATTAGTTTTAGAATGAATGATTTAAAAAATTATATTATAAATTATTATACATTTAAAATATTATTCTCGGCACCATAATTAAAATAAAATTACTGCTTCAATAATTTACAGAATAATAGTAATGGTTGAATAACAATACTGTGAAATTTTTCAATCCAACCATGAATACTTGTGTGTCGTTACTTAAAATTCCTCCTCACTGATCATTCATATCGAGAAATTTATATATGGAAAGCGACGTGCAACCATGATTCTGAACTACATGAAAATAATACATACCCATAATAATTAGCAGGCTACCAACCAATGAAATGGGGATGTTTTTTCTGATAGTTCCTTCTCACCCCACTTGTGCATCATAATAACAGGAAAGAAAATGAAAGTTTCAAGGAGAAATTAAGTTAAACATGAGTTAAGTCGTGCACGGAGAATTATTTTCATTTATGCCATACGAGTTACAATGTTTAGCACATATATGATTTGATGTAGCCATTAACGTTCTTTATATAACGCCTATGTATGATTTGACGTAGCCATTAACCTTCAATATAACACCTATCAATGGAGGCTTCTAGGTTTGTTTCCACCAGTGGACACTTGGATTGATCTCGGGATTGTCACTGCATCGACGGTCTAGAGTGATGATGCTCATTTGACAGTGGAAAACCCTTTCCCTCTTTTCATGATAACTTCCTACCCTAACTCTTTGTCTCGAACTCCATTCTCTCCAATTGTTTAGAGCTTGCTGCTGCTCTTTGACGAAGTCATGACAGAGGAACCACTGGTTCTCGCTCGGGTTTAGATCAATGTTTTTCCCAATGGGTTCGGATCGATGTTTTTCCCACCAGAACCCCAGAACTGACTTCCAGCATGCAGAACCAAGTTATGCATGGTTCTCCTCTCGACCTTCTCGGCACAGGTGCTCTCATCTGTCACCAGAGGGCTACACCATCAGATGGATGCCTTTAGCAATACATGCACCCAGATAAAATGATGGTTTGATGTGAGGGACGTTGCCGGCTCCTACAGGCTTGGTTTTTTTTTAGAATTTTCTTGTCTATTTGCAGGTAAAGTTCCAACTCATCACACTATGGTGGTAAAATCATAGGGATACTCCTATAGCATCCTACCCACTATTCGAGTGTTAGTTTTGTTCCTATCTGTTAAAACTATTGACTATCGTCTCTGTTAAAATTATTTTGACTATCGTTCTTTTTGTAATAGGTACCTCTATCTCCCTTGGCTACAACAATGAGGAAAAGGGGTCTGGTTAAGGCTTTGTTTCTTAACAGGGTTTGCCTCTGCTTCCAGGTATTTACTCCAGCATCCTCAAAGAGTTAAACCACTTATTTATTCTTGGATTTGTTTTATTAGTTTGAGAATCGATGATTTTAAAAAAATGATTATAAATTGTTTATACATTTAAAAATATATCATGGGCACTATAATTAAAATAAAATTGTTGCTTCAATAATTTACAGAATAATAGTAATTGTTGAATAATACTATTGTTAAACTTTTCAATCCAACAATCAATACTTGTGTGTCATTACTTCAAATTCCTCCTCACTGATCATTCATATCCAAAATTTTATATATGGAAAGAAACTTGGAGCCATGATTCTGAACTACATGAAAATAATATGTACCCATAATAATAAGCAGGCTATTAACCAACTAATGAAATCAGGACGTTTTCTGATAGTTCCTTCTCACCCCACCCCACTGTGCATCATAATAACGGGAAAGAAAATGAAAGTTTCAAGGAGATAACAAGAAAGAAAATGAAATTTTCAAGGAGAAATTACGTTAAACATGAGTTACATCTAAGAATAGTTTCATGTACAACATGACAAGTGTAAATGCACGCAATGACGGTAGCAATCATGAATATTACATATATGTATTTTGTATATTTTTTTATTGAAAAAATCACATTTTGTATATTTTTTAAATGAAGAAATCACATTTGAAGCATCTTTCAGTGATATATAGTATTGCATTTATATTTTTTAACAAAATTACACCACAAAATTTATAAAACCAAACCTCCACACCATTAAACCACAATTTCAAAATACATATTAAAAAAAAAATCAACCATGATTCTGAACCAGATGAGAACAACATATATTGTCTACAACAATATAGGCTATTGGCCAACTGATAAAATGAGTCATTTTATGATAGTTCATTCTCGCCCCCACCGTGCATCGTAATAACATGAAAGAAAATGATAATTTCAAGGAGCAATTATGTTTAACATCCGTTGCACCGTTTGCAGCAACATTCCAAATTTGGGCGATTATCCTAGCAATGTGGAAGATTACAACTATGTTGCCAGAACTGACTTCCAGTGCGCGGAACCAAGGTATGAGTGGTTCTCCTCTTCACCATACTCGACTTACTCGCTCTCAATTTTGGGTTGGGCTTTTCCTATTTAACTTCTAATTCACCTGTCTGCTCTCATCTGTCACCAGAAAGCCACACCATCAGATGGCTGCCTTCTATAGTACATGCACCCATATAAAACGAGGCTTTGATGTGAGGGACGTTTCCAACTCCTACAGGCTTGGTTTTTCATGAGCATTTTCTTGCTTGTTTGCAGGTAAAGTGCCAAACTTGCGGCACTATGATGGTAAAATCACAGATATACTCCTGTAGCATCTTATCCTCTATTCGAGAGTTAGTTTTGTTCCTTTGGCTACAACAATGAGGAAAAAGGGTCTAGTTAAGGCCTTGTTTCTCAACATGGTTTGCCTCTACTTCCAGGTATTTACTCTGGCACTATGGTGGTAAAATCACAGGTATACTCCTATAGCATCTTACCCTCTATTCCATCGTTAGTTTTGTTCCTTTAGCCACAACAATGAGGAAAGGGGGTTTGGTTAAGGCCCTGTTTCTTAATAGGGTTTGCCTCTGCTTCCAGGTATTTACTCTGGCATCCTCAAACAGTTGTTGAGCAACTACATATTCATGGATTGTTCTTTGTGTAACAAGGGTTTTATAGTTTGGCTTCGACTTCACAATGTAGCTGTATTGTTATAGTTTTCTTGTATAATTGACTCTGTCCACGAACAAGAGAACAATTTATTTCCTATTTATGAGAACAAAGTTTGTTTAATTATCTATATTCGTTATGAGACTAGATCTGTACTTTCAAGGTTAGTCATTATACTATTTTATTGTTATGATAAAGTCCCTGTTATACCCATCGGTCGAATGTGTCACAACATAGTGTTCCTCTCAAAGATTATTCATTTTTTGGTTATAAGTTATACTAAGATCTTCATTGGGTTCTGTTAATAGGATTTGTAATTTCATTAATACAACTGATTCCTCCTGCATGAAACTGTTTGGTATCTAGTCTTATTTGTATGGAAATTAATACTAAGCTCCTTATATGTTGCATGTAGAGTGCTATTATCTTGAAAATGGAAAACCGTGCATAACTAGGAAAGAACTGGGTTGGAGAAAATCTCTTTTCATGCTCTCATTTTATTACTGCAAGGACAAATTTATTAAAATTCTCTTTCATGCATCCATTTCATTTCCACATGAAAAAAATTATACAGAAAGAAAATCATGTATACATTTTATTTTAGCAAGAACAAATTTAAAGAAAAGTTTAGGCTAATTTAGCTAAATAAAGTTCATTAATTCACCATTTTGTGATTGGTTACCGACGCTGAGAGATTAAAACAAATATTTTATTTTAGCAAGAACAAATTTAAAGAAAAAATTATGCTAATTTAGCTAAATAAAGTTCTTAAATTCACCATTTCGTGATCGGTTATTGATGCTGAAAGCATAAAACAAAGATTTTGTTTTAGCAATAATAGATCTAAAGAAAAATTTAGGCTAATTTAGCTACATAAAATTCATAAATTCACCATTTCGTGATCGGTTATTGATTCTGAGAGCTTATGATTTCTTTTACCTTTATGCCATTACCGTCATTAAACCACATTGATGATTGTCATGCAGGTCGATGATTCTCAAATGAATTGCAGGTCGATAATTGCATAGCTCCAAGGATCTTGCCACAAAAAATAAACTCGTTACAACATAATCAAATATGGAATTGGGTGTTCTGTTTTGTATGTGAGAAGGGAAAATGGGGAACCAAGATGAGATGAGGGCAGAAAAATGCCAAAATGGGGAACCGAGATGGAATAAGGGCAGGAAAATACCAGCGTAACGAATGGAATGCCATGGTGGAGGTGTCAAATGAGACATTTCCTAAACAGAAAATGCTCTTTGGCACGGATAAGCAAGAAATCCTCTTTGGCAGGGATACGCAGGAAACTTGCTAGATAGGGACAGAACAACGAGAGGTTTCATGGATGGATAAGATAGAGGTTTCACGGATGGATAAAACAGAGGAGGATGATATTCTACAAGGAAAGCCATGGCCATCTACCTTCTCTCAATTGAGGGTTCCCTGCTCCTAGCTACTCCAAGAAAACGATCAAGTTTCAGCTGCTCCAAGAAAACGATCAAGTTTCAACTGTTATTTTTAGTTATAATGATATTTTTGATTAACGGTGGAAAATAGTTTAATTGTCTAACATAAGATCCGATGGATGATGGTAAGACACGTAAGACAAGAGGGGAGTTGATTTCAGACAGGAATGCCTTACAGCGTAATTATGGCCATAATGCCCAAAAAAGGTAGTAATTAGGAGCTTAGTTGAAATGGGATTAAGCCTCAAGAGGAAGGGATATTGGGCTATCAAGTACCAAGTTTCAAGGACATGACAAACATTAGTCACTATTGAATCCCAAATACTAGTAGAACCTATTACCTTTTTCCAGTAATGTATATGGAAGGTTTAGAGGTTGTTATCAAACAAGAATAAGACATTGTCTATCATAGGTTGGGTGTCATATGATCATGTATCAAAAGGTTTGGACCAATGTATTAGAATTTCCATCAATACTAATGGGCGTTAAAACATTTATTAATTATTAGACAGGTTTTATCATCTAATAAATATTTAGTATCAACTTGTTTATTTTTGGGTATCAAGTGACATGTATTAATAGTTTGGGAATATTCTACCTAACTTTCTTCTGAACACTACCATAACATGAAATGTCCTAACATGGCATGTTGGGATGGTAGGTCCTGCAATTGGATACTAACATTGTAGGTGTTGCATGGAGAGGTAATGCTTCACGAGAATGTAGCACTAAGGTGGGTCCTTGATGATATGGAATGTTGATTTGGTGTTGATTTGTAATGACAACATGGTATGACTATGTGGATTGGAGTGTATAATGGTCACGAGGTGATACCTAAGATAAAGATGACATGGATTTCATGATATCCAACTATCGATAGTTAGGTCTCAGGATTTTAGGTCTTAGGGGATCAAGGAATGGATGTATGATCTGTATACTAATATATCCTAATAAGAATATTAGCTATTGGAAAAAGGTTCATTATTTGAATACTTGTTATTCAAATTCAAGTATTGAGCTTTGCACTAATCAAGTATAGAAATATTGTTACATGATTTATTGAGGCTTCCTTCTAATATTGATATAACCTAAAAAAGTTCTAACATGGCTCAAGTAGGTTTATGTGGCTAAAGAGATGGCATGTACAATGGTGACACATGGACAAAAGGAATTCCATGTGTTTTACAAGTGGCATCGTACATATGTTGATGTGACACTTGGTGCATAATCTTCAAATGAGCATAACTTTGTGTATAGAAATTGGATTTGGATGAATTTTATATCATTAGAAAGCTCTTGATGAGTAGAAGATAGTGGAAATCTTAGAAGTGTGCTTTAAAAATAGGTAAAGGAAGATGAACATTGACATCCATTCTCCTTGAATTAAGATTCGAGTTCATTTTACACATTATTTATCCTTAATCAAATATTAAGGGGTTGAGTATGTTACAACTTTTAGGGTCGATGCTATTTTCTATTAGTTTTCTATAAGATTTGCAAATGTAGCTATCTCTAGAAACATTTACTGAGCTGTGTTGTGATTTTTGTTTTTATATATTCATAAAGATTTTCCTACTTTTATTCTTATTTGAATAACATACATCATTTTGAAACAAATATTGCTAACACATTTTATAATAAAACATTGGGACAACTTTTATTTTTTGTACTATTTTTTGTGTACAACTCTAAAAGATTCATTTTTCATAGTCCTTTTTGTTAGAGGCATTTTTCCCCCTATGATACTATTTCCCCCCTTCTTCTATGCCTTTTTCTAGTTTTCATGGGAAAATGGGATTTTTTCTTTCAACTTTTCCTTTTCTTATTACTGATCTATTACTGATGCTAATTATTTCTTCATTAAGTTTTGTGTATGGTTGTTGTTGGAAGAATTTATTACTAGGTATACTTTTCAAATTATTTAATGATAGACTTGATAGACATTAATTTATTATGGAAAATGATTGGAATTTATATTCCTACGAATTTATAGAATTCCAAATGATACATTTATTGTATGTGTCTTAACTTCTTGAATTTTAACTATGTCCAATACATTTTATCTTGTTAAAGAGAAAGGTATTGAAGTTACTATCTTCCCTATGTAAAAATAGGCTAAGACAAATATATGTAAAAATAGAATAAAGCTAAATTTGTCTTTAATATGCTAGCTAGTTAGTCATAAATAAACCACCTGCCCTTAATATAACCATATTAATATGGAAATGCTAATCATATCACATAACCTTACCAATTGGATATTGATGCAATATATTGCACCCTTTATTATTTTTAATCTTATGTATCTAAAATGCAGTACTTGCTATGCATTAAATAGAAAATATTCCATAACATACGCAATACTTTGTAAGTGGAACAAACTAAAATTTTCTTTTAGGGCATTGAAATATATTTTTTACTCTCAAATATATTTTTTTATTTTACATATTTTTCCTAAATTGTTAATGACATTCCTATTTTATCTCATTATCCTTTCTCTTCTTATTTTATACCGTACAAGTTATAATTGAAATATACGAACAACTAGTCTACGAGTTTATTTAGTATTATGTTATTGACACAAAGTAATAATGTAATAGCCAAGAAAGCATACTAGTAATTGGTTAATGTTAGGGAAATTCACTGAGTAATCTATGATGTGCATTGTTCTTATCAATTTTTGTATTAATTTATATGCATTAGTATGACATTTGGTAAGTAAAATGTAGGTTTTCATGTAGCATGATTTCCAAGAAGAGAGCTATAAATCAACGTCGACTCTAGGGTGGAGGCATTCTCCACCATGTATTGATTGAAACATGAAGTCAGGTAGAATATTGTTAAGTCATGCTCTCCAAGCTGTGTGATGATGACTATCACATGCATATTAGGAAGCTTGGTCAATGCATTGACAATTTCAACTTCAAAGTTCTACCTACAGTTAGGTTGATAGAGCTTATGCTCTAGGAGAGTACATATAATGAAGGATAGGAAATAAAGGATGCAAGTGGGTTAGATAGGTAAGATACTACGAGTAGTTGAGAGTGTTGGTTGTTTTATTATGTAACCGTAATGGTTGACCTAATTTTGTTCCTCATATTCCATGCTTAACTTAATTTACTAGCAACCAGGTAATATTTTTGTATGGTCAACAATGTGATGTGAAAGAAGAAACTTTACTATCTATATAATTGGTTAATTCATTATGATATGTTTCACTAGAGCTTAAGGTTAATAGTTGATGCTACTAGAAAACACAGAAGAAATGTATGTGCCAACTATGCATACATACCTCATGTGTGTATGCTAATATTTTTATTTTATGATGTCATACTAATTGATTTTTAAGTAAAATTTTGTGTTAGATTGATATTAATTATTCCTTACCATTTGTTAATCATTAACTAGTATGGTTGAATGTGAAGCATAAACTTACCTCGTATTAATATTAATTGAGACTTACGCTTTTTTAATAATTAATTAATTTTGTTAAATCTTAAGAAAAAAACTATGTTGAATTAATTTTACTTAATCATTATGATTTATTAACGACTAATTAATTTATTTGACTCTTAAGTGGATCTTTATGCTAAATTAACATTGAATTAATTCATAGGTTGAATTGGTTCTCTTGTGATTTATTCATTTATTATTTGGCAGGATTGATTCTAATGTCATAGCTAATAAGAGGGACCAAAAACACTTTACATAGGATACTGGAGTTAGGTGGGCCATTAAATAAGGACTTAGATATTTGGTTAGGGTTTTGTTTTAAGTAGGTGGAGGAATTGACGAGGAGAAGGATTTTTTGATAAGAGAGAAGGATAAGCAAAGGAGTGGAGAGTTCGGGTTGTTTTTTTTGAAATCTATGGGAAGTGGGGGAGTTTTTTTATTTTTTCTTGAAATTTAAAAGAAGGTGTTGACTAAACCTAAGATTGGGTACACTATGAGTTGTGTTTATCAGGCTCAGGCATGAAGAGCTATGGAAACCATTAGAAATTTCTTAGGGCTATAAAACTAAATATCAAATTCATAATTGGTTGGCGGTAAGAGAACTAATTTAACTAAGATTAGAGATATTTCTTATTAAATTTTGAGTTCATCAACATAAATTTGATTGTGCTAATACTTCATTGCTATTAAATTCATTGATTA